>JADGJH010000376.1:1818-19936 GCA_027596945.1 Physocladia obscura
AAACCCCACTCATCGTCCACTTATTCAGACTCCCGAGGCTGAGCAAGAACGCAAGAAAGTTTTGGCTGAACTAATCTCTATAACTGACAAGCTGACTGAGCTTGGTCGCTATGGTGGGTCAAACCTTAACTTTTTCCCATCCCACTACGCTCAAGTGAATATGATGACCCAAACATGGAACAACTGGGAATCTCTCTTAGTAGACATTGCTGAGAATCTCCTATTAGTAGAACCTGACTCTTCACCAATTTATTCCAAAAAAAGGATAGAAACAAAAAAAAACACTCATTATTTATAAATAGATGTTATGGAACAAACGTATGAATCAATTGTTCGAAATTTACGAATCGCTGGTCTCTTGAGTGATGGCTGGCAACACGGAGATCTAGTACCTCTGCCAGAAACATCATCAAAACTCAGTAATGACGCCAACGCAGCCGCCGCACAAAAGATTCTCTGGGAGTATAAGTTTGGCAAAGATTCCGAAGACCTGAAAGGGCCGTATCCTGCACCCCAAATGCGCGAATGGAAGGAATCTAATTTTTTTAGCGACGCAACAGATACTTGGGTACGGCTTGTAAAAGTGTCGGGAACCACTTCTTTGGATCCAGTGAAAAACTTTGTGCCGATTTCGTATGTGAATTTAGACACTGGAGAAGGAGCGCCTGTGTCATGATCTATTCGGAAAAAGAAACAAATTTTTCTTTGAAGCTTTGTTTTTTGCTCTGTTTGGTTTGTCCTTTGCCACCTCCTCTACCTTCAGAAAGCTTTATGATGATGAAAAATTTAAGGTATAGTTCAACTGATATTCAATGAAGAACTAAATAGCTAAAAAATTTTTCGCTCCTATCTGATACTTTCTCAAATTTACTATTTTTTTTTTCAAAAATTATTTCTGATATAAAAATATTTTTTTTTCAGGTTGCAAAATTATTTTTGTTTCAAGATCTATTAGCAAAATCTATTTTTAATAAAAATAATCAATCTACATCCGTGTCATTATGGTGCTGTTCCTTGTTTTTTGTTACGAGATTTTGCCATGTTGAGATATTATTACTTTTTTTGAAGCCATGTGGGAGTGTAAGGATAGATGTACAATAACTTATTACATTGACCAAGTACGGGACATTTTCATTGTGACATTGGAGATAGATTCGACAACCATACCCAAGTTAGTTCATCCAGATCGATTGCTCTCGGTTCTGGAAGACTGCAGGCCATACACTGTCGATTATTAGTCATTACGGTAATAGTGCAACATCAAGTTGATGTGGTGTTGGTGAGTTTTCGAGATCGGTTATGTGGCAAAATCAATCAGAATTTTTTTGACGTAAATTACGAAATGAGTTTGACCCAGGAATACTCTTATGAGTTTCTGTTCAAGGTCAGTAAAAACGCAACAAACCGGTAAGTTTGTTTTGTTTATCAGTGTATGCGATTCAGGGTTAACTCAAAAGACATAAAGAGTGGTATAAACACTGCCAGTAACTCCTTCAATATCAGCGTCGGAAAGTCGTGTCTATTATTACGCTTCACGAACAATCAATTTCGTATATATAGCAACAATGCTTCGATTAATTAAAATGATACTGGTTGCGAACAAGTCGGATCTACACGGAAGCAAGTGCAAAGTTTGGGGAAATATCGCTGGAGCGTTTCTTGGAGTTGCCAGTGCAGTTTTCGATCAACGAAATCTTGAAGGACGTTGCAAGTTTTACGGATGAAGAGGTTCGATGGCTGGAGGCTCATAGAGTGAAGTTTGGATCACGACGCGTTGTGAACATGAGTTGTCGGGCTACTCAGTCTATAATTCTTCAACCGCGTAGTTCAAATAACACGCGACAAGAAGATGATGGATGTTGTTGAAAAAGTCGGATGAAAATTTTGGAATTGAAATGTGAAGGCGATTTGTGGCAGAAAAGAAAGTTTTTTCAAAAAACGATGGCTTTAGCTCCAGTTGAGTCTCCCAACCAGTTTCTTGTTTTTGCACGGATATCACCACGATCTGGATTAAAGTAGTTGCCTACTTTCGATGAGACTTCTTGCTTTGCAGTCAATCTGTTTTCAATAAAGCTTGAATCGTAACATAGATTTATAAAAAAACAAAAAAAAACAATAGTGCGAATACAAGGTAATACCTCACGATTATTCCGTCCATCCTATTCGTAGAGTCAAGCGAAAGTACAGCAAGATCATGTCACGCAGCAGATATGCAACTACTTGCCGCACTCAAGGATGAGAAGTAGTATCTAGTCCTCAATTACACGTTTTCTGATTCGCATTCGTCGATATTCTATATTTCCTCGACTTATTTTCTACAACAGACGGGCAAAACGCTTGGCCAAGGTAGTTACGCTACCGTTAAGGAGGCCGTAAAGGTGCGGTTACCATCGAAAAAGAGAGACTTCGTTCATTAAATTTTCTTCAATTTACGCTTCATACCAGATAAGTACGGGGGAGCATTTCGCAGTTAAAGTGATCAGTAAGAGACTTATGGCGGGACGCGAGCATTTAATTCTCAACGAGATTGAAATTCTGAAAAAAGTGTCGAAAGGAAACAACCATATTGTTACGCTTCATGATTGTTAGTTTTTCGTGTTTGTTTGGCACTTTTTGATTGACAAGCTTGTTGTACCTTTTTTTTTTTCGCTCGGGTGTCGAACCCGTAGATTTTGAGACACCAAACAACTGTGAGTTTGTATTCTTAGTATTTTCAAATCATGTCTAAATTTAAATTTTCTGTGTTTAGTATACCTGGTCATGGACTGTACGAAATTACTTGTTTTATTTTGCTTTTATTAATCAAGAACTTTATACAGTATGTACTGGGGGTGAACTTTTCGATCGTATTGTTGAACGTGGTAGTTTCTTCGAAGAGGATGCAGCGGAAATTATACGTACAGTCTTGGAAGCAGTGGCGTACTTGCATGGTCAGAATATTGTTCACAGAGATATCAAGGTTAATTTTTTGCTTCTGTCTTTTTGTTCTCAACCATAAAATTGGTATCCAGCCTGAAAATTTACTCTTTCGAGCCAAAGATTCAAACGACCTTGTGATTGCCGATTTCGGACTGTCCAAAATTGCAGATGGCGAAGCATTGAATAACCTGCGTATGTACTTGTTAGCATAATGGTTTTCTACTCACTGTTAACTGTTGTCGGTAAATAGGAACACTGTGTGGAACTCCAGGCTATATGGCGCCTGAAGTGATTCTCAAAACAGGCCATGGAAAAAGTGTCGATTTGTGGTCAATTGGCGTGATGACATACTTTTTGCTCTGTGGGTACACTCCATTCGACGGACAAGGAAGTACCGAGGATATGGACAAGATTTTGCGAGGAGCATATGCTTTTGAGCCGAGAGAGTACTGGACAGATATATCTGCGAAAGGTAACATTGCACATACCCTTTAGAAACTGTAATAATTGACTCGCTCACGCATCGAAATATTCAGCACAAGACTTCATCAGAAAAACTATTTTGGTGGACCCACGCCAAAGAATTACCGCTGCAGATGCGCTCAACCACCCATGGATTCTTGAATATGCGCCAGGCGTTGTTGCCGATGGTCCCAACCGCGTTCCAACAAAGGACTTGCTTCCTGACGTCAAGCGCCGTATCACGGGTGGTAAGACAAAGTTCCGTGGCGCTGTGGAAGCTGTCGTTGCTGCAAGCCGTATGTCACACTTGGGTAGCGTGAGGAATGAACAGGCGCCGATGGAGCTCGAAGAGAGCTTGCATCCGCAGGATGAAGTTGATTTAATGGTTTTGACGCGTTCTTGATTTCGATTGGTCTTAATTGTGATGCAGTGCTAGCCTTATCCCTTTCTCTCTCTTTTTTTTATCAGGGAAAGGGTGTTTACAAAAAAAAAAATTGCAACTTTTAAAAAAATAGTGACCCAAACACAAACTATTGATTAACAACAGCATCATGGGAATTTAAAGCCAAGAACGTGCTGAAATCAATAGAATCGACAAGACAAATTCGAATCTGGATCATCAGGGCTGCGCGGCGCAAAATGCGGTGAGTTTGAACGTAAACTCTGCTGATTAAGGTATTGTCTTTCGCCATACTGTGCCATTTGTGTTATGTGGCGGCAGTTTTCGTTATTTAGAGTGCTGCCGTTTGCTATTGTGTTTATTTATTCCATCCGATCCGATTTGTGGGACCATTCTGATATTGGTTGACTGCGATTTGCTTTGTTGCTTTGGATTTGGCGCCGTATTTACTGATTCGCCGGACGCAAACATTTAGTCATCTTCGAATTTGGATAAGGCAGTTGCTTGTGGACTGATTTGGTGCAGCATGTGTGACAATGCAGACTTGGAAGGAACCAAATTATTGACTCCATCCACGTTTGTATCACCTTGTGCTTATCTTCATCCTCCCTTTAAAATATTTGCATAAAATATTTAATCTCCTGACTTTTATTATTATTGACTGTTGGTACTTTTGTATATCATCCTTTACTCCTGTAGTATTGCTCTCAATAAATACATACTCAATTGGAAAGTGCTGATGATAGATTTGATTGGAAACTGGAGTAAATGAAAGAGGTAGACTAGTGAGGACAGGAGACAAGATTGTGACTGAGGTTGGTAAATTATTAAACTATAAATAAATAATTTACCAGATGTCCCAATTGAGTAAGAATTTATATTTGTGAGGGTAATTGGGTATTAATGGCAACAAGTCAAGATGCTTAATTGAAGTTGACAGGAAGGATTTTCTGGAATAAGTTCCAAGATTGGCAGCAAAGGAGGACTGTCTGAAGAAGGAAAATATTTGGGCCTTTTCAGGTTAAATGTTCTTTATTATTTGCTCCCATTGTCCTATTCTCAGTATGCTTTTGTCTTCCATATGTTACTGTTGCTCTTATGCCATCTAACAGTAGTGGCTTAGTCTGGTGGTAAAAGCTAAGTTCAAGACTGCAGATATGCATGACTATCACTCCAGGAATATTTCTTGTCATTTTTCTTGGTCATTATGCATGTGGCATATGCCTGAATTTTGTCACTCAGGTCAGCTGACATGCCTGCCAGTGCTGCATTTTTCATGAGACCAAAGCGCGCTTGGTTGAAGATGGCAGCCCGGCGTTGAACAAAGCGCTGTCACTAGGTGGCTGAGTTTCCATCAATTTGGTGGGCTGGAACTGCTGTTGGATTGAAGTTCACCAGGAGCAAACCTGCCTCAGTAAGTTTTTGGAGAATGCTAGTTTCATAGTCTTTATTAAAAAAGAATGGTCAGCGATAAGTCAATATCGACAGGGAAGGCGGTGAGATTGGGGTCATTAGACAGCACACAAAAGATTTTGGAAGTCATTTTTGTTTCGATTATCCACAACCATTTTGTGTTTGCAAAAAATGAGTAATACAAACAATACCGGTGACGTGGAAGCTACCTTCAAACTGCTCATGATTGGCGATTCGGGAACAGGCAAATCGTCACTGCTTCTGCGGTTCACAGACGATGCGTGGCTGCAGCCCGAAGAAGTCGCCGCGACAATCGGTGTGTAATTACGAGTATCAGTAACAACCAGATCTAAACCATCTAACTCAACGCTAGGCGTCGACTTTAAAGTTAAAATTATCGACGTGGATAATAAAAAATATAAGCTTACCATTTGGGTACGTGTGATGACTCAACGCGATAACGTCTAAACTTCAAATCAGGACACTGCCGGCCAGGAGCGATTTCGCACACTGACAAGCTCATATTATCGCGGCGCACAGGGTGTTATTATGGGTATCCAATATATCTTGTCATTTACACCGTTGTTTGACACAATTTAATTTTTACAGTTTACGATGTTACACAACGCGACTCATTCGCACACCTCGAAACCTGGTTCAACGAACTCGACACATACACGACGAATCCGCTTGTCGTCAAAATGCTTGTTGGCAACAAAATTGACAAGGATGGTTCGAACGATAGTTCGCGACAGGTTTCGCGGAAGGAGGGTGAGGCGTTTGCGAAACGTATGGGTACGCTTTTTGTCGAAAGTAGTGCTAAATCTCGTTCTGGTGTTATTGATGCCTTTGTTGAAGTTGTAAGAAAGGTATTTTATGCAATGCTGAGAGTTACATGTTTTAATACACTGACATCAACTTAATAAATCAGATTGCCGAAACTCCTGAACTTTACCAAAAAACAGCCGCGCATGCAGCAAGAGCCGCCAATACTGTAAATTTGGATCAGCAAAATAATCAATCAGGCGAAAGCGGCGGCAGTTGTTGCTGAAAGAAGGAAACCAAAAAGTGGGGGAAAAAATCCACCAAAAACATTCTACCACATTATGTTCAATAAAAATTAGTTCATCTTCATTTATTTATATTGGTCGTGTACAAAACGGCAACAACAACAACAAAAAAAAAAGATCAATCATGAATGTCCAACTCAGAAAATCGCATCAAATTACTTCAAAGTATCTCGAGACCTCCCAATTTGTAACAGCAGTCTCCCAAACGCGCCATTCATGCTTTCTGGTACCGACGTAATGGTCCACAAACCCATTACCCAAAACTTGCCTCGCCATACTATCAGACGCATCCATTGCCTCGTAAGCCTCCTTCAAGTTTCGTGCTAGTCGAATCTCATTCTTTCGACCGCCGTCAAACTTTTGCGTAACCTCCGCAGCCGGCATAGGAAGCTCAAGCTTGCGTTTGATGCCCTCATATCCACAAGCGAGAATCGCTGCAACAGTCAGATACGGATTCGCATCGGCGCCGGGAACGCGGATTTCAAGACGCGTAGCATTGGCAGGGGCGGTGGGTGGGGTTATGAGACGAATAGACGTTGTGCGGTTCTCGACGCCATACGAAACTGTGATTGGGGCCCAATAGTTTTCGACGAGGCGTTTGTAACTGTTTATTGTTGGTGCGAAGATTGGCATAACTGACGGGAGACCTTCTAGAACGCCTGCGAGGAACCAATTGAGAACGCGCGATGTTTGTGGGATTGCGTGTTTTGGAGTTGTTACAGTGGATTCGATCGCATACGGCCACAGCGCGGCAACAGCAGGGTCAAAGAGGTTTCCTGGAATATCTGCAGCGGTGATACTCACATGTGTGTGGCCGCTGCAGCCAGGAAGATTATTATGCGGTTTGGCCATGAAAGTTGGCATCACGCCGTGTTTTAGTCCAATGCTTTTTGCAACAGTTTTGAAAAGATGTGCATTGTCGCAAAGAGTTAGTGCGTCGCTGTATTGGATCGCGGCTTCATATACTCCTGGTCCCGTTTCAGTGTGGTAACATTCGAGCGGAATTTTGAGATCATTGCAAGCGTCGAGAATGCCATGGAAGTAGTCCGAGTTGATGATTGGACGCGTTACTGAGTATCCAAACATTCCAGGCGTTAGTTTTTGGAGGTTTGTACCGTTCTTTTCTGCGATAGAGTCCGGTGTTTCTAATATCGACGTATTAATTTGTTTATTTAGTTAGTTGTTTCAATTTTTTGCCTTTGACGAAATGAAAACAGTGACATACCTTTGAAATTAAAGAACTCGTATTCAATACCAACGTTCGCCGTAACTCCCAGTTCATCAATGCCTCTCTTAATGACAGATTTTAACAGTCCCCGTGGGCACATTGGAAGTGGCAACGATGTTCGTGGATCATAAAAGTCGACCAGAAAAAGTGGAATATTGCGTTCCCATGGAATCTGCCGAAACGAAGCTAAATCCGGAACAGCGATAATATCGGGGTAACCGGCTGTTTTTGTTTGGGCGCATGAAAGTTTGGAATCGAGCTCGGGTGACGATATTTAAATGATACTAACTCTCTGCATCCGCCATTGCAACATCACGCGCACTGTAAACTACGTCGTGCGAGTCCCACGCGAATACAACATTACAGAAACCTATTCGAATCGAATCGATCGTATGCGGCACGATATATTGGTTTGAGTTAGACACTCTGATAACAAATAGTTGTGTTTACACACCCAACCCGTCCTTAGCTTTGCTAAACTTGGACACAACAACAAGTTTACCACGCGGGATTCCGTCAATATCGCATCCTGAGAGTTTAACGTGTGAATGCTTGGCGAGCGCCTCTTCCATTTTGGCGTTGCTGTTCTTTTTGGGAAGAAAATTGAACTGATTATCAGATTTTTTGAAGGGAACACTATCTTGTTTGGAGATCGGAACAGTTGAGTATTCGCGCCACCCTCAGGCGAATGCCGTCAAGGGAAAATATATCACTCACTGGGACAACAGATTCTGGATCAACTTTCTTCTCTTTCTTGGCATCATTGCTTTCCACTGATACCAGTAAAGTATGCTAAAAATTTATTGGGCAGAATTTTTATAATGATTTGTTTGATTGTTCTTGCCTTTTCTTGTTCTTGTTGTCGGCTTGAAATTAACCAAAATCGTTCGCTTTTCAATTTTTGTTTCAATTATACTGTCAGTCGCACCGCTGCGTCGGGACACTGCACGCGTTGTTGTGGTTGTGGATGTTGTCGTTTTCAAAAAATTGCGGTGCTTTTCCATGATTTTGCCAAAAAAAATTTTCGTCATCTCTGCTGGATATATCAACGAAAACGCAAGTATTTATTTTAACAAACTTCATTACTTCATTCATGGCGCATTTTCTAACCAATTTTTTGATGTAATCAATGTTTGGTGCAACTACATTCACCTGTCGGTTCGAGTCTCCTTTGACGAGTACAGTAAAGTGAAGCTGCTCTGCCAAATTCGCACCTGAGAATCTGAGTGGTTTCATTGCATCTTCTCTGCTGTCATCAGTTCGTCCTTCAGCAATCAAAATCACCATTTCTGTTAGTTTTCAACCAAACGCAATCCTCCATCAAAACATTACATCGAGTACATGGTATTTAGAAGTTCACCCAAGCAGTTCAAATGAAATAAGTTTTGAAGAGCAGTGCATTGTGTGTTAACAGCACTGCAAGATTTTGGGAAAGATAAAAAAGCAATTGTAAATGATGGCTAAAGACATCAGGTAAAAATAAAATAAAATATTGTATTTACCTTTTACCGTTTCTTTTCTTCTTTTTCAAGGCTTGATTGTATTTTATTCAGCCTCCCTTGTTAGGTTGAACTTAGTGTTCAATCCACCATTGCTTAGTCAAGACTTAACTAGAGTGGCCAGAATCCCCCTTGGTTATCATCAAGCAATGCCAGCATTGATGCCAGTTCTAAGATCAATAGGCAGTGCAAGTGACCACAATTGGCCAGTAGTTTGCAATTTCCATGTCTGAGACTTTTTTATTTAGGACTGATACAATGAGAGCCAACATCTGTTAATATTTCAGTAGGTTTATCAGAAGCTTGATAGTAGACTTTAAATTTGAGAGTTGAGAGAGTTTTTTTATTAAGATTCTGCCCTAAAAATTGAAATCCAGAGCCCTCTTTATAGCTTTTTTAAGTAGTTTCTTTTTTCTATTTTGTTCCTTGATATGCCTCTAAATTTGAAATAATTTGAAATACAATAGTATAAACACATCTTTGAGTTTTTCTCTTTTTTCAATGAAAAATATTCTTGAGAAAAACAAAACAAATGTGGTTTTTGTGTCATTGCTTATAACTCAAAATGATTGATGTTACAGTGAATGGCAGTTGGTTTCTTCACTTAGTTTGTGTTGACTTTAGACAAGTCACTGTTCTGTTTAATTAATAAATAGCTTAATATCTTTATGAATAAACTAAAGTTGACTGTGCCAACAGTGAATACATGTGTTGTAGTCATCAACATATTCAAATCTGTTGGTACAAGAGACTGTGGATACCTCCATAGGACCTTGCAACTGTCTTTTCTGCATTTTCTAAATGTTTCTATTGATTTCATCATTTATGAAAATGTTTATGTTCAAAACCTTTGTATGTTCCAGAGGATCTCTCACTTTCTTCCCTAGTCTACTACGCAAGCCATGCTCTTGTGTAGGATGATCCAGGAGAGAGTGTGTGTTTCCAGCATTTGAACATCATAGTAAGTGGAGTAGGTCTCTTACTTTTAACTAGTGAACATACCAGATTCTTCTCAATAGTTCTCTGTTGACTCTGTTGGCACCTCTGTAGTAGTGTATCACAGTAAGAACAACCGATCAGTTGAAACAGTATTAGTTTAATCTCTTCATAAAAATTGTTTGTTTTTATCAACTGCCCATAAATAAAGCTATTTTTATATTTTAACTTTATTGAAATAAGCTAAGACAAACAATTTATTTCTTTTATTTTACTTGTTTTGTGATACACATCTCTCACCACAGAGTTACATACACTTCAACATGAGTATCAAAAATAGTCCTATATTTATATTTAGAGCACATTGTGGCACATTGTGCTGAGTACTACTACAGCAGCTGAAACTGCTGTACCAATAGTGTCTTTGGCCAAAACCATAACTTTATTCATCCCTTTATTGTTAAACCCTTGTTATCTACACAAGCTGAGGTTGCATGTATGTACAACAAGTCAAGAGTTTATATGCTTATATGCTATGTGACTTAATGATAGGAATAGTCATTTAATAAGGCAGCTGAAAAACCACACAGAAATATTGTGTATGATGCTTCTTGTGTACTTTATTGTATAAAAAGGGATATAGATTCAATCAATTAATTTATTTTCTGTCTTATTTCTTATGACATATTACTTGTTATTGTTACTTGTTATTCTGATTATTGACTAGGATCCTTTTTCTTTTTCTTTTTGAAAATTTTATGAATTCTCCCAATTATTTACAACATATGTAGTGGAAAATATCATGTGAAGATATTTTATTTTGAATATGCACGATGTGTCAAGATCAAGTAGGCACAGGGTATTTATAGGTTTTCAAAAGCTTTACTCCAATGATTGTTGCACCATTAGGGCACCGTCCTTATTAACATATTCAACATCCATTGCTCCTTCGTGAGCATTTGAATATGCAATAAGTTCACTGGCAACGGCATCCAAAACAATATGTGTGCTCCGTACGCTTGGATTAGTTTTTGCACTTGGGTTTTTGCGCAAGGTGCTTCTTTTTGAGAATTCTCGACCAACAGCCGGGAGTAAATCAACAGTTGGGACACGACTCGAAACTGTGCTACCATCACCCAACTGAATCGGAGCAAATGACATCCATGGATGCTTTATGGCTTCGACGGCAGTCATTCGATCGTGCGGGTTTAGGTACAGCAGCTTGGAAATAAAGTCCTTCGCTGTTTTTATTTTATTTTATTATTTTTTGTAATATATGTTAAAGAACTCATGAATAAAATTATATACCTTCAGACGAGATATCGAGCCAATATGGCTCTTCAAAATAAAACTCTGCGCGAAGAACTTTTTCGTCGACAATCCCTCCTTCAAGTGCAAATGGAAAGAATCCGCAAAGTAAGAAATAAGTCATAACACCGATTGCCCACATATCAACGGGTTTGCCATATCCTTTATGCAAGAAAATTTCTGGCGCCATATACGTCGGTGTTCCCAGTTTTGTGCTTAGCATCATATCGGGAGTTTCAAGCATTTTAGAAAGACCAAAATCGGAAATCATAAGTTGCGAGAGAGAATCTTTTGACCTGAACAAAAGATTTTCGGGCTTGAATTAAATTATTAGCATCACCGATAAACGAGTGACAATATATATAAAGAAAAGGGAAGAGACCTTGATATCCCTGTGAACAACATTATTTTCATGCAAATACGCAACACAGTCCAATACGGTTCTAATGATTTCGGCAGCATTTTCTTCATAGAAGGAGCCCTTTTCCATGATGTATTCAAAAAGTTCACCGCCAGAACACAGATCCAAAACAAGATATAGAGAATTCGGTGTTTCGAAATATTCGTGGAGCGTAACAATATGACGATGACCTCTCGATATTTCTTTTAGAATTTTTACTTCGTTACGAACAAGCTGTTCTCGACCGCGCATATGATTCTTGTTGATCACTTTCAGTGCGTATTTTTCGCCTGTGCTGATCTGTGGTATACGGGGATGATGAAGTGGGTTGTTTACGATTATGTTATTGTCCAATGTTACCTTTATCGCTTCCTTCACAGTTCCAAATGTTCCGTTTCCGAGAATACGCCCAGTCTATTAAAGTTACAATACTTGTTAGATTCCCTATGGCGATAAGATACTGTAAGAAATATAACCTTATAGTCACACTTGAAGCGATCGAAGTATCCAGAAGCGACGTTCGATATCGAAACATATAACGTAAAATTGACACATAAGACCAAACAAATCGACTTAAAGTAATCAAATCAATGCTCACCGCAGCGAGGGGTTTTACTGTCGTCATTTTTTTGCAATAATCTTTCTCTGTTCAAAATTGGCTTTTTAATTTCAAACCAGTTCAGTTCACTGGGCAATTTATTCAAAGTTCAACATTTCCAGAGTACAAAAAGAACTGCAAAAACTGGGCATTCTTCAATTCGCCGCTCTAATCACGTGCTAATGTGCAAGTATTTCCTGTGCAAGCGTATCCATCACCACATCTTTCAGGAACAGTTGCCATTTTGTTTTTCACACACACGGTAAAAGACTCTGCGCTTGTACACGCTGTTGAAAAATCTGCAGAGACAGCACAAACATTACACCTCGGATCAGTTGGTACCGTACAAACATTATGGCAGCATTTCTGGCCAACAGAACAAGTCAAAACGGCGCCAGTTGAAACTGGAATCCAGAAAATAATTTTAAAGAGAAAATCAAGTAAATTTGTTTGTGAGTAAACACCGACCTCCGTTCTGGCAAATAGTGTAAGAACTTGGATTTATACATGCTATATTCGCGTCAATGACGTGTTGGCATACGTTTTCTGCAGATGAAGACGTGACAACCAAATCTTGCAATTCAGCATATGGAATCAATAGACTTGGCATTTGCTTTTTGCACGCAGTTGGATAGTTGCATATGTTAGCGTCTGCACAGCAGACTGTTCCAAACGCGCAAGTTTGTGGAGCTGTTGCCGAGAATTCTATTTTTGTCTTTTTTAATGACACTACTTGGCATAGGTTTTTTATATCACCTTCATTTACGCAGATATTAAACTGTGCATTAGAGACGCACAAAATAGTATTGTCTGAGAGGCTTTTGCATCTGGAAGGCAGGGTCGCAGAACAATTATTACTGCATTTGTTTGAATCACTACAACATCTTGTTCCAATTGGACATGAAATATCCGATAGATTTGCAGCCACTTCTGGAAAAATAAAAATCAATTACATTAAATTTTGAGCCACAAAATATGAAGGAGCAATGCTTTTTACCTTGGTTTAAACAATAATTAAAAGTCTCTGCAGTTTGGCAAACCATATCATTGTCGGATAATCCTTCACAGCTACCGGCAACATTAACGTTTCCAGATATTCCTTCAACTTCAGTAGAGCTGCTGTTGTTTGCTTCAACAGAATTAAAGCCGCATAATATTGAATTTGAAGGAGCACACGAATTAAAGCAACAACTTTCTCCGTTTGAACAATAGACTGGATTCGATGCGAGAACTAAGTTACAAATAATGTTAATAAAAAGTATGTAGCAATTAGCATGAATAGATAATCAATAATGTGTAACGGAAAATTAGTTTGAACCAAAAAAAAGTTAGTCATACTTTGGTTTAAGCAAACAGCATACGCATTCAAACTTGTGCACACAAATACATTGTCGCTGACACCAAAGCATGGATTTACTGAAAAACTTGAAGTCTGAATGCAAACACCACGAGAACAAACTGTGCCATCTACGCAAGTTTCTGGTGAATCAGACGAAACTGTTAAGAAATCATAATTAGTCGTTTCGACTGCTGAATATTTGCCACAAACATCCTCCTGAACACATCACATAAGTTGTCGGATTAATGCAAACTATGTTGCCATCAAAGGCATTAGTACAAGCGGATTCTGTGCCGTTGTTGAAGTTTTGGTTCCCAGATTTTAATAATACACTCAACGAAGGGCCCAAAAGTTTTTGAGCCGCTATTTTATTGGCACATTCATTTTTGTCTGCATCGCAAACTTGTCCACTTGAACACGTTGAATCAGGGCTGTTGGATATTTGTCCACTTATACAGGTATTAAACTGTGTTTTGGAAGTGCATACGATCTCTCCGTCTGTTATAGATTCGCATTTCGAAGGAAGTGAAACGATTTTGTCTGTGCATGAATTTTGACAAGTGTTTACTGTTGGACAACAAACTGACTGAATTGGACAACTTTGCTCAAACGATGAAGCAACTCCTCCATTGCAATAGACAAATGTAGTTCGTGATACACATACAATATCATTATTAGCAATTTGTTGACACTGTGCACCTAAAATATTGGTTGAACTTTCATTAACAGTGCCAATCAAGCCAATAACAATTTGTGGTTGGGTGAATTTCCGAATATAATTTGCAGACAAAACGGTTTTGGCTATTCCACATGCGACGTTTGAGCTCAATACACAAGCGTTACCACAGCATATAGTGCCATTGGCACATTTCTGAGGAACAGTTGCTGAAATTTGGTTCAAGCACACAGTGTATGCCGTTAAACTTGTACATATAATACTGTAATCCATACTTCCGGTACAAGTGCTGCAAAGAGGATAAGAAATGGCAATTCTGGAATCAATACAAGTTCCAGTGCAGCACGTTGTTCCAGCTGATTAAACAAAAAACAAAAATAAGAATTATTGTTGGAGAAAATGGTTTGTTCACCTTGACATAAAACCGAAGAAGTCACTGCGAATCCACCGCGACACTTTACGTATCCAGAAGGATTTACACAAGCAGATGCACCGTCGGCAATATTCAAGCAAACATTTACGGGAGGGTTGAGTGTAATAAGGTTGGTGGATGCATTATAAGGGAATTTTGGCAAAATGTTGTTGCAGTTGTGCTTATAGTCACAGCGGTTTGTATCGCTATCAGCACAACATACAGTTCCAGGTGCACAAGACTGCCGTGCGGTAACTGAGACAAGTCCGTTGTAACATATGTCGAATGTATTTACTGTAGCACATATGATGGCGTTATTTGGCTTCTGTGCACATTTCGACGGTAATAGTGTTGCGCATTCACTTGGTGGTTGACACGTATTACTATCCGCACAGCAGTATGTTTTAATCGGGCAGCTTTGGTCTGCCAAAGGAAGTTGCACTATTGTCGAGTTTCACCTTCAAAAATAATAGAAAAGAAAAGAAAAAACAAAATAGATCAAACGTACATCCAGCCGAACAAATATTAAAAGTCGTGGACGACTTGCAAACAATATCGTTTTCGGCTATTTCGCGACAGGGGCTTATATTGGATTGTACAATAGGAATACTCGATATTGAAGTAATTAAACTAGGGCTGTGGATCAAAGTTCCGCACGCAATATCATCTGGAACTACACAGGCGTTTGAACAGCAGACAGTACCTGCTGCGCACTTCTGAGGAACGGTCATAACTGCTACAATTTTAAAAGATCAATTATCAAATTTGACGCGAAAAAAGCTGGAAATTACATCCAGCTAGACAAATACTAAAGCTGTACGAATTAACGCAGGCTATACTCTGATCTTGAGCATTTTCACACACATTGGAGCAAGTCTGGTTTGCATACGGTAAAACACACGCGTTGTTACAACAAACGGTTCCCGGAGAACAAATTTGTGTCGAAAAGTTTACGGCTAATATTGAGAAGATACAATAAATAATATTTGTTAAATGAGAAAGCTTATTATCATTATGTTGTTTGATTTTCACGGACCGTGGTTGAAACAGGTGACAAACCATGATGGATTTACGCATGCTAAACCTCCGTCTGCGACCTCGGCACAAACATTAATTGGACTGGAACCATTTAATGTTACTAACATAGGAACACGGGAAATTTGGAAATGTAAAGATTTTTAAAATTGTTTTGTCATTTTGGGTGATTCGGACATGAAAAAAACCCAAGGAAAACTTCACTGAACTCACTGAAAACAAACAAATATTTTCTCAAAACAGAAGAAAGGAAGGAAATATTGTCTTTTTTTATTTGAATCAAAAAGATGTCAGAGGAATTGTGAAGATTGTCCAATAGGCATCCTTTTTATTCCCAAAGGCCAAAACTGCTTCTTCATACTTTCAGTGGAAAAATTAATCCTTTACTCCACAGGAATGAACAAATCCTACTTCTCATTCAGAAACAGGTGTCTTGCTTCATTAATACCAGATCCAGCAGCAGTTAAAAACCCATTATCAGATTCATCATGAGCTGGAGTATAAGTCACATGGATGCTATTTGGTTAAATAGGCCCAAATGTACATCAAACTACACATGTATTTGCTGTTTTCAGGCCGAATCATCTTTTTTGGACTTTGCATTTCTTAAATGCCATCCAAAAGAGTTAACAGGTAGCTGTTCTTGCAATATTGACTCAAAAATATGGAACAAGTATATCAATCATGACCTCCTATAAATTTTTTGTACTCAAGAAAAATCTAATACCTATCATTTTCTGCATTCGTCTGTTTTAGCTTTTACCGCAATGATCTTTGTATATTATCTGATATTCTAAGCATTTCCACACTCTGCGCTCCCAAAATTTTAATTTGCAACCCAGTCAATAGAGTAGCGACGGCATCATGGGAATTTAAAGTGCACGACTGTGCTGAAATCAATAGAATCGACGAGATCAATTCAAACCTGGATCATCAGAGTTATGTGGCGCAAAATGCGGCGAGTTTGAACGAATTTTTTCATATTTGTATGGTGAACTTTCAATTTAGAAGAAACTAAAAAAAACAACTTAATTATTATTACATAGTGTCTTTAGAAATTGTTTTTTTTTATATGGTTTTTTAGGGAGAATGAATTGTAATTTATTTTTGATTCAACTCTGCGACAAGTGCCGCATGCTTTCTTTGTCGCTCATTTCTTTCATG
This sequence comes from Physocladia obscura, assembly GCA_027596945.1. Taxonomy (NCBI): domain Eukaryota; kingdom Fungi; phylum Chytridiomycota; class Chytridiomycetes; order Chytridiales; family Chytriomycetaceae; genus Physocladia; species Physocladia obscura. Next base: position 18,678 of record JADGJH010000376.1, read on the forward strand.
TGCCACAGCTTGCTCCGCCTTTATAGATATTGCTGGAAAAATTTTTTACAGGTAAATTCAGTAATAAGAAAAAAAAGTACACAACAAACTTTGCAAATCTTGAATTTTTTCTTGAATAAAGTGCAGTTTTTCTGTCAAAGAAGCAGGACTCAAATCGCCTTCTCTAAATAACGGATTATCACCCGGATTTGCCCAACCAACTGTCAACCCGGCTCCACCTCCCTTAGCATTATTTACAGTGAAAGAAACTCCAGCACTATGTGTCTGCAGCCCTGAACCAAGGAAACCGTGTGAATACTGTGCGTCTCCATTCACGTCGCTGATGACTATTGCGGATGGTGCAGTTGACGGTCGATTATTGTAACTGATGATTCGGTCATAAATATTGTTTATTGCAAGCTTTGTTTCTCCAATCATACGTGATCGCTCTTTTCCTGTCTTGTCGCGTTCCTCTATTCGTTGTTCCATGTACGCAAACTCTTGTTTTATTTTATCCAGATGCTTTTGTCGCGTTCCAAGTTGTGAATTATAGACAAGAATTAAATCGTTTTTGCTCTTTGTTTATTTTTTAAATTTTTGTTAATTTATATGTCAAATTTAAGAAAATTTAATGTACAAAGAAATACAAAGAAATACTTTTATCAGTGCTGCCAATGCACTTTGACGCCCTTCAATTTCATCCTGGCTTTTCTGCACCATGTTTATCAAATCTTCGTTTGTTTCTAAAAGAGTTTTATGTCTCATTATTATATCATTTATATGAGGTTCATTAATGTCGAGGTAATCAGGAGGAAGAACGTCAACAACAGATTGAAGGTAGGCTTCATAGATTTGGTATTTTTCTGAAAATTTCTGGTAAGTAACTGACCAAATTAGTATTTTTGACAGCTTAACTAATGAGTCTCTGAATATGTGCAGTTTTTTCTTGAAGCTCTAACTGTGAATTTTGCAGTTGTTGATACTCTCCTTCCTGCTTTCTTAAATTTAACAAAATTTAACCGAAAAGAAACAGCCTCGTACCTTTATTTCCCTCAACTTTCGCTCAGCCATTGCTTTGATATTTGCTCGTTGTCTCTTTGCGTCGTTTTCTTTCAAGAATTTTTCGAATTTTGTAACTCGGTCCCTAATTTGTTTTTGCTGTGGGCAGGTTGTTTTTTTTTTTTTTTTTTTTTTAAAAAAAAAGCAAAAAATCGTATAAAAAAAAGAAATATTAATAACCTTAAATAGGAATTAATATTGATTTTGGCGGCATTGTTAAA
>JADGJH010000377.1:0-19933 GCA_027596945.1 Physocladia obscura
ATCAACTCTCTATCAATTCCAGATCTGCTGCTAAGCATTGCTTTTAATCTATTTTGAGCTTCATGTGGAATATATTGCATCATATTTGGTGTGCCAGCGTACCACTTGATCTTACACTGTAGCCACAAATATCTGAATTTGAAATATTAATTATTTTGATCCACAGCACCAGCAACTAAATCAGAAAATTCTAATTCATCATTTTCATCAGCAAGTGGTAATTTATCCAGTTGATGTTGGTCTTCTTCACTATTTCCATCATTGTTTTCAGCAGATTCAAACCATGAGTGCACAGAATTCAAAATTTGTACTTCTGTGCTTTGATCATGAGCAATAGAATGTGTAGAAACATCAGCCAAGACAGTTACATGTGAATTTGTTGAATTTGATACTGTGGCAGAAGTGATTGATACAGCAGAAACAGCAACATTCTGATTATTTAATCAAATAAAGAACAATATCAACAAATTATAATATTATGTTAGCTTACAGAATTGCTTCTTATTTTTCACAATAATTCTTTTTATTTTATTTTCATTCTCTTCTTTTCTTTTTTTCTTCTTTCCTCTTGATTTTTTTCAAGTTGCTACGGGGCAAGTGGACATGGAGTCAAAATTTTGCGCTTTTTGATTCAGAATACCCACATTTATCTTCAGCGCCTATCGATCTTGCTGTACGGCAAAAAAATTTACCAATTGTTACAACACTTGCACAATGCGGTGCTGTTCCTACAATATTTACCGTCAGTGCCGCAATAGAATCCAGAAACCTTCTAATAATAGCCAGTGTGTTGAATAGTCTCAAACTCACATCGCTATCACCGCCATTTCCACCGCATTTGCAACTTTCCACCAACACTAATAGTAGCAGCAAAATTATGAATTCCAGCGCTAGGCCATCAAAAAATGATTTGGTGGTTATTCTCTGCAGCGCAATCTGTACCGGCCGCGATAATATTGTCGAAACAACACACCAATCAGCACTTTTGACTCAAACACCTGCACATGTACCTTGCAGCCAAACGCGGCATGATACCTACCATTCGCATGTTAGCAAATTACCCACGGCTGTTAATTGCACTTGACGATGCCACAGCGACAACTACGCCAGTCGCAAACGCCATTGGATCTTGCAGTGCAAGGAGAAAACTTGCTAGCCGTGTCTGTAATGATGACTGCCGGCATCCCAGTTGGCCCATACGCGATCGCAGTTTCCGTTGAAAGCGGTCGAATTGAACTATTGCAAGCATTAACTGTAAATGAAAACAGCGAACGGAGTATTCATGCTGCTGTGTCGCCGCAAATGTTTGAAGAAACCGGAGGATCGATTGTACCAACGGTTGTGGCTGCGTTTGCGATGCAGAACGGTTCAGTTGCGATGCTACAGACGCTGTTGCGAGGATTTACTGTCAAGATTCCGCCAGTTTTGTTGCTTATGGGCGTTCGGACTGGGAAAATCGAAGTTGTGCAGGTTTTGCTAGAGTTTTATTATGCCGAACGTATTGATAGACATATTTTGGAAGTTGCGTTCACCATTGATTTTGAGATTGCGGAGATTTTGATTGCACATGTTGTTCAACCTAATTAAATGGAATAAAAAAAGTCAAGTTGTATTTAATTTTCTTCTTTTCCCCTTGTCTTTGCTGTAATTATCTACCCTTTTTCACAAACTTTTGACTCGCAAGTTTCGGTTGGAATTTTTTCGGAAGGAAACAAAACAATTTGGAGATGGACTCGGCTGGGCAATTCACAGAGCCAAGTCTGGTTGCGATTACCGCCCAGGCAAATCGCACAGTCACCGGAGAAGCGCTCAGCGGCAGCAACAACGGGAACAGCCCGAGCGAATCTGCAAAGCTAATTCAGCCGCTTATTCGGCAACAACAACAAATTCCAGTTGTTCTCATTGTTCCTCCGCATACAAGCGATAACAGCAATAACGAGAGTGCTATTAATTCGGCCCAACGACCATTTACATGTCAATGGGAAATCAGGTGCGTGTGGCGGCCCATTTGTTAACGTATTATTTAGGCTAATTCTTGGCGGTTGTTTTGAGCAGCCTAGACAATATTTGTAACGACCAGTTCGGTGATCCCGATGCTTTCTACAGCCATCTTGCTGAAAACCATGTGGTTAGCCATTTTAGACTCACGGTAGTGTTTTTCTTTTTACCTAAATTTTTCAGGGTCGCAAAAGCACCGGTAACTTGTCCCTAAACTGCAAATGGATTGGATGCTCGCATGCTGACAGGCCTTTCTCAAAGCGAGGTATTATTTTTTTGTACTCAGATTAAGTTAATATTTTGAACCAGATCATATTGTTTCTCATTGCCGTGCGCACGTTCCTTTTAAAGCCAATATTTGTATCGACTGCAATACTCCAGTTTAGTTGTTTTTCATTTTTTTTTTTAACTTCTTTCAAATAATTATCTAAATACTTTTACTATTTTCGATTCCCAAATTTCAGTTTAAGTGGTAAGTAGTTTGTTTTCATTTTTTTTCTTTCTTCATTGACTCAAACATTTTATTTTCAGGCCGCAAGGTGCAGTTTTCAGCAAGACCTCAATTTCCACACTTATTTTATCAGTATTATTAGATCTCAAAAAGCATTGCTTAAAACATGGACATAAGCTTGTCGAACCACTTCCAAAAGCCCCAGGTCCTTCAACGGTTGTAACTGATTTGGAAACAGGTCATCAACATCTTCGAGAAGGACCAAGATTGACTGGTGGAAACCGCAAACCAGGCCGAAATCCGAAAGAAATTCGCAAATCTGTCAATGCTACTATCACAGCGTACCCACTGCAAATCCAATTACCGAATTATCCTGGGCGATTAATTTCGCAGTCTGTTGAAATTCAAACATCAATTCCGAATAATTCCAGTTTCAATACTTTTATTCTGCCGTCAAATAATCCTAACTTTTACGATACATCTAGCCGGATAGAAACTGTCCCATCTCAATCGCAATATGTATATTCAACAGAATCACATCATCAACCACAAAAAATTCTTGCTCCACAAAGTTATTCTTTGTCTCATAGTCAACACAACCCGCAATATGTACAAGAAGCTCAATACCTTCAAACCAATTCAATTTCCAGCCAAGCTCAACCTATTGCACACCACCAACCGCAACCAAACTTCCAGTATCGACAAAGTCAACCGCCAATTCAGCGGAAAATTAGCAACAGTAGTCGCGCAGCTATATCTGTTCTCCTCAACACTCCGCTACCAAAAACACCGGCACCAAAAACTCCAGCAACCACAATGCCTTCTGTACACCTCCAACAAAACAATCAAGCATTTCTGAATCCGAACACATTTGCTTTGAAACCTCAAATCATGCCTCCTCAACAGCCACTACAGCAATTACACCCACTGCAAATGCTTCCACTCTCTCATCGAATCGCCGAAACGCAACAACACACGTATCGCCGCTCGTATCTGCAACAACAAGACAACTCGGCGAATTCATTTAGCCCAAAACAACCCATACAAGCAATCAACAGTGGTTCTTCATTGAGATTGCATCCGTATGTGCGCCAACAACTACCGCAGCCACCGCAGTTATTACATTACGTGCAACAGCAACAACAGCAACAACAAACTTCTATATTTGCAGAATCAGTCGTGGCACAGCAAACTCCGTACTTTGGCGACTTTGCGTTCGGAGGATTGTCGGGGAGTATATTCAATGCTGCAAGCAGTCCGTTTGTACGGTTACAACAGCATCGACTAATAGAGCAAGTTGACGCGCGATTTAATGACTGTGATTTTGGCAGTGGTATCGGCTACGGCATTGGTGGTGGCGGATATGAATCGGCAAAGCCAGTAACAGCCCAGATTCAGACTTTGTTACAATATGCGACGCCAGCATTACAGTTGCCGTTTTCGCCCCTTTTTGAAGCGCAGCTGTCACAATCTGGATATCAAGACAACGGTGTACGAGAAGATTTGGAGACAGTAGAGCAGTATGGTTTTACGGATGATGCGCTGTCGGTGGTACCAGCAGCAACAGCGGCAGCGACGCTTGTGGATGTTGATGGGGTTGTTATGGCTATTGGTGTTGCGAGTGGTGTTGGAACAGGTGTTAATAGAGCGGCTGATCAATTGAGCGCTGCTTATGGATTGATCACGGACTATCGGGTTGGCGAGTTTGGAAAAATTAATGACGACGCGTTATTTTAACACATATTTTAAAACGAAGGAAAAAAAAAACCCCCCATTGGCAATCAAACAAAGAGAAGTTGTGGGCTGAAGTTATCAGCTAGAGACAAAGCCTTTTAAACACATGGACAAAGAATGGACTGCAATTATCATGGACATCAATAGATGGCATCATCACTCCCATTACTACAATTGTTGCTGCCATTACTGTTGTCACTGCCATCTTCCAAAAAACCAATCCCAGAACCATCCAATTCTTCAATTTCTGCAAAATTAACGTGCTGAGCTTTGCATTCAATAAATTACTTGATTTTAATAATTAGAAGTTTTAGATGTGAGACCAGTGGCTCAATGCTTTGCCATCATTTTTTTCAGACTCTGTTTGGCCACTTTTCTTATTACCCCACTGGACAGGACACATGAATTCATTTCACTCATTATGAAAGTTTTCCATTTTAGTTTTACATTGGAAAGATAAGTTTGGTTGTAATCTTTTACTGCAATAAAGATACTGAGCAGCTTACAATTTGTTGAGTAGAGTTGGACACTAATAGGAGAGAGTTGTCAGAACTACAAGTTATCAATATTTAGATGATTTTGTAGTACAGCTGTAGGTTTCACTATTTATTACCAGTGCTTTGGCAATTTTCCTCTTAGAAAAGTGGGAAAAAGCACATCAATGGGACGATGTGACCTTTTTTTAAAGGTATTTATAAATTATTCATTTTCAATGGTACCATGTTAATAGCCTCTTTATTTTTGCCAATTGAACAAATTTGTCAATTAAATAAAATTAAAAATTGATTTTCAATTTCAAACGTTAAATGAAGTAAATCAAAAATGAAAAGCTTTTATATTAATAAAGATGTTGATTATTACATAGTGATAACTTATTTAGACACCTCCTGCAATTGTCCCATTCATCCAAAAGCATAATCCATGCATTTTAAAGTGTCCTTTACAATGGCAAAGTGGTAGTACATGTGTATATGTCAGTAATTTAAATTCTATTTTCTAACAAATGCAAGTAATGTATTGAAGCAAAATTGAGAATTCATTATACTATATCATCGACACTCTGTGAGCAAAATATGTTGAGAGAAAAACTTTGACACACAAGGGTGCACTTAAATAAATCTTGAGCCATAATATATTATTATATATCTATTTATGGATAAAAGTGCACTGGTGTATGCTATTTTGTGCTGGAGTCATGTATTGGTGTGCAAAGTAAATTACATTGTAAAATGGCAAATTATAAATGTGAAAATGTATTTATAGTATTTATTGTGTGTGTTAACACAATTAGTTTCTCTGTGTACAATATAAGACTCTCACCAAAAATTTCTGCAATCAAAATGGAGCAAGTTTTTCTTCTGACTTAAGTGGCAATTAAAGCAATGAGTTTTTGCTAAACCAACACCACCAAACATATTTCTGGGTCAAAAATTGAAAAAAGCAACAGTTTTGCAAGAAAAAGTTATCACTGCTTTCAGATACTTTATAACATCTCACATCCACCAGATCAATTTCTATTTAAAGAAACCAACACACACAAAAAACTTCCAACATAAAAAAAATGTTTGAAGAAAAAAGATGAAAAAACAGAAAACAGGTGAAAATAAAGATAATTTTTCAGAGTAGAGGTACTGGTCAAGTGAACATGAGTGTTATTGGTCTTGATTGCAAGGGCAACCAGGAGGAACACCAATGGGCTGGCAAATGTGAGATCAAGGGCATTGTGGTACTGGCTTGTGGACTTGCCTATCTGAGTCCACCCAAAAACTGTTGAGCTGCTGGAAGTGTTTGCATTTCATATAAATGAAACCCACCACTGCTAATGCATCAATGTATGTGGTCATTAGTTGCAAAACTTGTTCAGCACTGTGTCAAGTCAGATCTCTTTGCCCACTGCCAGATCAATTATTGGGTACTGGGTTAAAAGGATGTCAGCTGCACCTGAGCATTTAGATGCATAGAGTTCAGATAGTGTGCATCTGCATTTGAGACAGTCTTCCTAACATCTGACTACAACACAAGTCCAGCAAATGACTGTGTTGCATCTCTTACAATTGATGCCTGAGTCTGACTTAAGATACAGCTGGATTCTGTCTTTATTTTAACTTGAATAGTGCCTGCCACATTTTCAAGACCATTATCAAGTTCCAATATAGCATGTTTGTGAAGATAAAGCCAAGTTTTGTCTGGTAGTGTGTGTGGTGGTTTAAGTGGGGATTAGTAAGGAGAATACAGTGGTGCAGTTGAGCAGTCAAGCAGCACAGCTCCGGAGTGCATTGCTGTGAGTGATGAGTCATGGCAAGGTTTCCTGATAGGGCAGTTTTACACAAAAGAGAGCTTCATGCCAGATTTGGACATCAGGAATTGAACAGTCAGTTGAGTTGCATATTTGCACAGCTTACAGCAAGTTAAGTTCATTAGCACAGTGTCTAAATGGTTCAACTTGAAGCAACTGGTGAAGCACAGCTGCAGAAGTGTTTCTTACAGTGGATGCAATGATGCACAGAGCCAGCAGTTGGACAAACTCATATACTTTTGACTGATTATACTTTGAGTGCAACATTATTCTTGAGAACCAAGTACACAAAGCTCCTGTAGATATTAGCAGAAGCTGCTGGACTCCATCCCATTTCATGCATGCAAAAAGATGTATGAGTAATGATAACTCCAGATACCTTTTGAGTGCATTCATGAGTAAGCTGGGACCAGTCAAATACTACACTTGCAAAATGGAAGACTGATATACTGTGAGATTCTCACATGAGGGTTGAGTTTGTTCAAAACTTCTTGACTTTATTCAATAATTATCTTTGTAAATATTTATTTATTATTTTGTAAATACTTGTTTATTTATATTCTGTAAATATTTGTTTATTTATATTCTGTATATAATTTTATTTATTTATTGGTTGTCTGTTTGGTTCTTTTGGAGTATTCTTGTTTTTGGTTTTCTTATTAATTTGTTTTGTTTCTCTTTGGGTTTTGGAGTTGAATTGATAAATTGAAGATGTTTTGAAAAATAGCATGTTGTTTGCAGGATGCAAACAGCTCTGTGAGGCTAGTGGTGCATCAAGCTCAACCAGTGTTTCTGCGCTGCTGGGGGCCTTTCACTGTGAGTGTGACACTTGGAGCTGCTGTATTGGACTCACAGCAGCCCAAGGGGTAAGTGCCAATCTTCTTTTTACACCCCTTCCACCCCCTGTTTTCCATAACACTTGGAACAGATCTAGTGATGCTGTGGAAGGAGTTAGTGGATATTCTACAGTAGTGCACCATCCTTTGGGAGGCATATTCCCCAGGACTAAGAGTTGTTGGTATCACCAGAAATGGAGTGGGCTGCCCAATGATTGGACCAGCAAATATAAACTTGCAAATATACCACCATGTGTACAGGACAGGCAACCAGGGCAATGAGTGATGAGGCAACTTTAGATGCATGCATTGATTGAGTGCAGCCTTGTTGTAAAGAGAAGGGTTCTTGTTGTTGGTGGTGCCAAACAAGGACTTGGCATCTTAATTGGAAAAGGAGAAAACAATGTTTGTGTATTTATTAACCATACTTACCTGTTTCTATCTATTATATCTATTCTATTTATCTCCAGAACATGAAGAACACTACCTGCCTAGCCAGGGTTCAGATATTTTCCTGAGTTTGTTCTGGATCTATTTCCATTGCTTTGCTGTGGTGAGTTTCAATTATTTGATGCAAATGTTGTAGAGTGTTGAATCCTGCAAAGGCAGATTCACTTGAACTAGTGGAATTTGCACAATAAAGTATAATTTAGTTTTTAGAATCTTATTATTTATTTTCAAGACTAGAACAACAATTTAATATGCCTAATTCTATGCCTTAAATTAAAACTTTTTTTTTGTGCCTTATTTCTAATGCCTCAATATTGATGAAAAACCAATTTCTTAGCAAAAGAAAATTGTTCAAATATAAAGAGACAAAGTTAGAATATTAAATCCCCATTCTTGAATTTTGCTGTGAACAAAAATAATTATTATTTTCTTTCACAGTTATCTAATAAATAATATTTCTATTTCCAATTCTATTAAATATTATTTAACATTTATTCAGCTTGTACAACACTTTTATTCTTAAATCTAACATAGAGCTAGTTTACTGGCTCTGTATTGCTTACCAGCTTTGAGCTGATGAATCAGCTTCAAGTTGTAGAGCTGGTCTTGAGCTTATGTACCAGCTTTAGGCTGATGACTGAACTTTGCTTGATAGGACAGGAAGAACCTGACAATACAGCACAGTTTCTTTTGATGGTAGGTCCTCACTGTAGAGATGTAGAGGAGCTTCACATGTTTCCAAAGTTGGATCAAGAAAAGCACACTTTGTGGGCAAGAACCAAATGCCAACTTTGCACAACCAGTGTTCACTGATGGTGAAAAGTCCTGCAAAGTCCACCAAATTGCCTGCAAGAAGGGACATGTCATCTGCAAACAACAGATTGTCGAGGCAGACACCATGTGCTACAACTGTTGGGATACCACGCTTTTTGGAATCTAATTGATAGGTTGTGAAAATGAGAGTTAAACAATAGTGGAGAGGCAGAAGAACCATGTAAGAGCCCACAACAACTTTTAATTGGCTTACTTGCGCATGCCACAATGACCAATGAACTGAAGTTGTGACCCAACAGGTATTGTAGCCACCTAAGCATCTCATTGTCAACAGGAAACATCTCACAAAGAATTTGCCACAGGATACATCAGTCAACTTGATTGTAGGCCACCTTGATGTCCATGAGGACAGTCATAGCATTGCAATTTGCATTCAAGACTTCATGCAACCCCATTGCTGGTTGATAGCTGAAAAAAGCAGCCAGAATCCACCTTGGTTGTCATTGAGCCATGACAGCATTGATGCCAGCTCTGGAATGAGTAGTCATTTTTAGAGCTGCCAAGCTGTGCATGTCAGCACAATTGGCCAGTAGTTTGCAATATTTTTGGCTGAGCCTTGTTTTTTGAAGAGTGATACAGTCAGGGTCAACCCCCAGTCTGAGGGAATTAGGGGAATCTTGTGTACAAGTTGCATGAGTTTTGCTGGAATGCCATCAACTCCAGTCAATTTTCAAAAGAGAAGACCAGCAATTGCTTTTTTCACTGCTTTAAAGTCAAAGATTTTGACTGTACTGTGAGGTGAAGCTTGAGGGACCAGTTTAGTGTGCAGATCAAAATTGATCTGGTTCAGTGCAATCTAAGTCATCATCATCCAGAACAGCACAATTCTGCAGGGATTTCAAAGCACAAGGGCATTTTGAAATACACCAGATTTTTTGGTCTCAATATGAGACACAGTAGCACTGAGTACAGATTCATTCAGTGCTTATAAGTTAGGAAAGAGAGTAGGAAATACCATTGAGGAAGTTTCTGTTGCAAGAGCTTCAGCAGGAATGTTCACAGTTTGCACAGGAATGGGCTGTAATAGTGCAGTTATAATTCAGGAAGAGCATAAGTATTACTCATTTTAGTTTTTTTTTTCATTTTTTTTTTCATTGTTCACCTTGTAGTTTCAAGTTGATAGTGGGTAGCAATGTCTGAAAAGGATTTTGGTTTATTTGATTGGGTGAAGGAAGGTCAAATCTGATTGGTTGAGGGAATGATTAGTCCATAAAAAAGGAGCCTGTTTTGGCTACTATATGGTGGACAGACCTTTTGTTTTCGTTTTTTCTGATAAAATTTTTTTCGACAAATAAACAGTTGTCTTTCAATATTAAACTCAGCTTCACTGAACTTTGATATTTCCTCAGTTGGTTGAAATAAAAATAAACGCACAAAAGACAAGGCACAACAATAGCTACACTCAGCACACAGATTTTGTTTGTAAGAACTGCAAGAAGACATCAACTTTTTCGCTAAATTATTTCGTTATAATTAACACTGTTATTTTTTGATTTGTCAATTTTTTTTTTCCGGCCCCACAAGATACAACGCAAAGCAATGTGATTTTTTTGCCATTATTACGACGTTGCGATAATATTGATTCTGCTGATAATTGTCACCATAGTTACAATCCGCCAAAAATTGTTTTTTCCTTCAAGAAGCGAAAGCGAAAACGGACTGCTGTAGAAATTAGGCTAGATTATGATATTTCGCTGCTGATAGACATCCAGAGTATTTAACCCATTGGTTCGCAATCAAAAAATGTTGCCATGTTTTGTTTTTTTATTATTTTACTATTTTTTGTAAAAACAAAAAACTATTATTTTTGTATAAATCCATGATGTGGCGAAACATTAGTAAAACACGTCTGGCAATGTCAAACGCATATTTTCTTCCATCAATCATAAACATGTCATCTTCAACATCTAAAACTATTTGCCATTATTAAATACAGTAATAAGCAAAGTTAACAGAAAATATTGCGTGAATTATTAACAAAAAAAAATGTAATTAGTTGTCAACTCATCAATCAAAAAATTTCCCATCAGTAGAAATCGCATTTATTTACGAGCAATTGTGCCAATTTTGAATGCGTACTTTCTTCTAGTTCTACATTTAAGCACCGAGAATCTGCCGGTGCTGCTTTTATTTTCCGATTTTTGATAAGGACAACAAAGTAACATACAAATATAGCATTGCACAGCATAAGCTACTGGAAGTAAATTCATGACCCAGAAGACTGCAGATAACTGACAATTATTGATAATTGTTATCACAATGGAACGGATTACTGAAACGATATGTGAGTTAAGAAAAGAAGAAAAAAAGTGAAAAAAAAAAAAGACACCATTATCTTGAAGTATAACAAGTCCAATGGCTCTTACACTTAACTTTTCAGTGATTAGGCTCCAGTTTTGTGAAACAGACACAAATGTACAAAAAACGTCACAAAAATATCGCCTGTGTTGTAACCAATTGCTGCAAATTGTCAAATGGAGGTTTAGATAGGCATGTGCAAAAATAAATACCAGTTACAGGGTACTTAGAATATTCACAAAATTGAGCTTCGAAATCCCACAATATATTAGATACGTAGCAATCAATTACACCCCATACCAAATGAAATAAAAAACAAATGAGAGAAAATTATTTCTATTTACGATGAAATTACGAAATCTTACTCTTCTACGACAAAAGTCCAAATTATTGTACAGTTTAAAAAAATTGCAATTATGTTAAAAGCAATCATGATGACGGCAATTTTCCAAAAGTTGTATTTCGGGTGAAGAAACGGCGATAACGTAAAGCGATGGAAACTAATCCTGAAAAATACACTTCTAGGCTGAGACCCATCACAACGAACACCACAGTAATCTGGAAACCGTAAAATGTCTCCATTGTTTGATACAAAATTTTCTGAATTCAAAGGTTTTCTGCCCATGAGCAATTCAGCGAAATCAACACAGTAAATACTGAATGCGTTGACATCTAAGATTGTACGCTTTTTTAATGGGTAAACGCGATCCGTAGCTTTTCGTGGATGGTGGACAACATCAAGCCTTTCAATCCCACCTTTGCTCTGTATCCAATGTCAAAAAAAATAACTGAAACTTGCTATACTGACCGTTGATTATGCGTTGGCACCAAAAAACGCGCGGTAATTTCAACTAAACACTACAGTCGTAACTTTCAAGTATCTTAATAAAGTTTACTCTACTTTCAACATTAAATCCTTGTTTGTTGGTGGCAGGTTGACAGATAAGCATAAAGAAATTTATCTGTTGAATTCTATTGCATCAACCCCATTGCTTGCCACACTTTAGTATAACTGAAAGCACAAAGTGTCCAATATGTTGTTCTTTTTTTATATATTTTTTTGTAACCTTTATTATAAAAAAAAAAGCGAAATTATGGGTTGCACATTTTGTGGCTGGGACATCGGCTCTGCTTCATACCCGTTTTACAGCAGCATGAAAGCGAGCAAGACTCAAAGTCTCGGTCTTATCACAGAATATCTGTAACAATTTTAGTGATCAATTACTTTATGCTGCTTTTTGTGCTGTTTTTGTTTTTTTGCTGTCGTACTGGCCAGATTTTGGTCCTGGTTACAGTGTGCCAGGTTTGCTTGTTGTATTAGCTGGACGTCCACGGCGAGATTTTGGGAATTTAAATTAGGAGGCGCGCCCGGCAGCAGCTGATTTTTTTTCAATGTTTGATGCCAAAAACCTGATTCACCAAATAAATTCATTTCATTCCGGTTCATTCCAGTTTTTTTTTCAGAAATCAACCAAAGCACGAATACGATCAAGTTTCAACAACCTCACCACAAGTGTTGCCAAAAACTCATGTCTTCACAAATATATAACGTATCGATCCCAAAAGAAATTGGAGATCAACAAATTTATTCAAAAATAGTATGGAAACAAGAAAAAATTTTGTGCAAATTTGTATGTAAGTTTCAAAAACAAAAGGTTTTGAAAACATTTGAACTATATGAATTCTCTGATTGGTGCTATAAAGTCTGCTCAAAGTTGAATAACTGAAACCTGAACAATCGTCGATAAAATGAATGAAAAGCTACTAATTTGATTTCAAAATATGACAATCTGAAACAAAGAAAAACCAAAAAAAAAAATAATGTCTTTCCAAGCATGCTTTGCGATTTTCGCGTAATCTCAAAAATGTAACTTTGTCTTGAATCAGCTCTTATTATATCATTCATCAACCCGTCACAACAGTAGTGATATTGAAAATTCATCAGTATATTAAAAAAAGAAAACTAACACTCAAAAAGAAGGAAAACGAAGCAAGTGAAAAAACCAAACATCCTATGCACTCAATAAAACCTCAACTGGCATGGTCTTGACACAGTCAGGCCAGCTCCGATAACAAACCCCCTGACAGTTGCGATCGGTCGATTTGCTTAGTTCGTTTCAATAAACTTTTTTGTAATGCCAGGTTGACAATAAAAGTTCGCGCAGGAATATAAATAAACCAGTTAGTGCCTTCGTCGATTAAAAACGTAAGGATTGACTGAAAAATTGTGGAAACTCAAAATTTTTTGGACGAAAATCTCAAGCCCGTAACAAAAAACAATTTTATTTTCTGTAAATGAGGGAGAAAAAGAAGACACTAACAACAAGATGGTCGAAGTGATCGATTGGCGGTCCAACACAAACTTCTACACCAGAGGGATGTGGCACGTGTATTTTGCCTGCTTCATTGCCTTCTTCAACTCAGCCATCAACGGATACGATTTGTCCGTCTTTAATAACTTGGCAACATTCAAGTCGTTCGGCGTCTCGTTCACCGGAAACGACGACTTCAAGGACAATTCCAGCAAATACGCGTTGACTAGTGCCATTCTACAGATCGGATCGATTATTGGCTGCTTCTTTGTGGGGCTAGTTGCCGACAATCTTGGCCGACGAGGGGGGATGCTGGTTGGATCCGTGATTATTGTCATTGGCGTTATTCTCGAGCTCGTTACCAATAATCTTAATATATTTATTCTTGGTCGTTTTCTGATTGGGTTTGGCGTTGTTCAGGTCACCACCGCCGCCCCAACATACACGGTCGAGGTGGCCCACCCGCAATTCCGAGCACGTGCTGGCGCTATTTATAACACGGGCTGGAATGTTGGATCCATTCCGGCCTCGATTATTCTTCTTGGTTTGTCTCTGAATTGTGTTTGATCAAAAAAGAAATGAATTTTTTTGTTCACAGCCGTCAGTTACAACGACTCAGACGATAACGCAGTGACTTGGCAAATTCCCGTGGGGATCCAGGCGGCGTTTTCAGCAATTGTTCTGATTGGCTGCTTCTTTATTCCCGAGTCGCCGCGTTGGCTGATGAGCAAAGGCCGCGAAGAAGAAGCACGCAAGTTCCTGGTCCACTACCACGGCAACGACGACGAAAACCACCCGATTGTCGAATTCACGTTGAAAGAAATGCGCGATGCACTCTCTGGCGAAGAGCGCCAGAACCAGGCCTCTTACGCAGCGCTCTTTACCGGCCGCGCCATGCTGTACCGAACCAATCTTATTCTGGCAATCGCCTTCTTCTCACAGTACGCTGGTTCATGGCTCGCCTCTGGTTTCACTGTCATTGTCAACGACCAGTTTGGTTTCAACACTCCCCAACAACAGCTTGGGCTCTCCATCGGCACAAACATCTTTGCGTTCATTTTCTCACAATTCGGAGCTGCTTACGTCGACCGACTTGGACGTCGCACCATGCTTCTGTATGGAACTATCGCCTACGTTGTCTGCTGGTTTATTATCATCATCTGCCTGAACTCCTTCAATGAAGACGAGTCTCAAAGTGCCCTTGGAATATTTGGTTGGATCATGATCCAAATTTTTTCCATGATCTACTCCTTCACATGGACTCCATTAAATGCGTTATATCCGGTCGAAATTCTTCCATATTCGGCTCGTGCCAAGGGAATGGCTCTCTGTCAGCTGTTCATCAACGCTGCAGGGGTTATTCAATCTTGGGTGCTCATTTATGGTGTCAACGCGTGGGGATGGAAATTCGACGCATTTTATTTGGTATTCAATGCATTCGCGGCTGTTGTCATCTACTTTACCTTTGTTGAAACCAAGGGATATACTCTTGAGAAAATTGATGAGATCTTTGAAGATCCAAACCCAGTCAAGAAGTCTTTGTCTGAAATCCGTACATATGTTTCCGCCTCTGAAAAGAAGTCCTGATTTTATTCTTTTTTAATCATTATTTTCTCCCTATTTTGTCATGATATTATGTTACTTACTATGATAGTCATTTTACGTTTTGTGTTGTATTGAAGAATAAAAAGAATTGTGGATTAGATTTCAAACATTTAAATATTATTGTGTGTGATTCTTCTAGATTTCTTTATTTGAACCCGGGAATTTTGTGAGAGAAATGGTTCTGACCTATTCTGATTTGACAACAACTCCTATTCTGGCTGTTACTTACCTTACTATACATTTTGGCACTGCTCATTGAAGGCACATGTATTTAGTAGAATGCCACACAATTTTATGTTTTGATTAACGATCAAATTATTCAAATGAACACAAAAAATACAAAGATCGCCAAATAATTCAGGATTACTTTGGAGATTATATGCTTAGATACAGAGATGAGGATGTAATAATTTTATGAGAGAAGTGCCTCTGAGTTTATACTTTGTATAGACATAAAAGCCTCCAGTCTCGTTACCTTCAAATTCTGGAGGTCTTTGGCCAGCTGATCTCAATTTATGATTTCTAGGATAGCAGACAGCTACATTTTGTGTTAAGAATAACATGTCCCTTCACAGTTTTTACAGGATTTCAAGTTGGCACATCATTAAAAATAAGAACATAAAATATTTTGCCCTTAGTGAAAACCCATATTATGCATTCTTCAGTGGACACAGCTTGAGAAATGGAATTGTTAGCAATAGAAACTCTGGGGAAGTTGAAGAATTTATTGCTAAAACAAGGCATGCTGTGGGAAGATATTAGTGTTGCAATTGTCCACTACAGGATTGGCATTGGAAAGAGCAATTGTTCAACCTATATTTGTAAGAATCATAAATATAATCTAGAAAAAGGTGAAATATCTTTCATGAAGTTTGGCAACTTTGTTGAACTGATAAAAAGGACCATCCATTATTCTTTTGGAGACTGTAAGTGCATCTCTCCTTTATTATGAGCAGTTTTGGTGATTTACAGATTTGGTGAGTACTTGGGTATTCAAATTTTTCCTGTCTTTCAAACTAAGTAAAGATGCCAAGCACACAATGTTAAAGCACAAAAAAATTTAAGCTGTGGTGAAAGATGAATTCACTCTCTTTATTCAAAGAAATTGCTCAATTCACTTGAAAACTAAAAAACAAAATGGTGGACTTGCTGTTTCTGTCGTTAAGTGAAACCTTTGTATTAATATAATAAAAGGTTTACATGGGAAGGAAAATAGCAGGATTTATTTTTATTTGGAATATTGCAATGGAGGATTTTTTGAACAATGGACATCTAGAATAAAGAAAAAAAAGAGAATTCTGCTAAAATCCTTACCATAAACATTCATAAACAGAGATTGCAACACACAAAGACTGTGTATTGAAGAAGCAGCTTATCAGATTGTGTAAAGCCATGAAAGATCCTTTCAGTTAATGTTGTGGCATTAGGTTTTATTGCTGTTTGAATAATATTTAAAATGTTTGGAGAAGTAAACTTGATTAATAAAATTTGGTCAGTGATAAATTCTTACAGGAAACTGAATTTTTTCCTGTATATTTCTGCATTTTCTAGTGTTTTTTGGCCAGTTGGAGATATTTTATAGTGAATATTGTCTTGTTGGGGGTGTTATCTTAACTTTCACAACATTTTTTGGTTATCAAAAGATACTTTGTCCAAGAATAAAATGTTGTACAAAGCCCAATCAATTGAATTCAGTTAAAGTGCTTGTCAAAATCACACTGAGTGGCACAAGAAAAAAAATCAGGTGGAATTGGCTTTTACAATCAAAGCAGGTGACCCTTTTAATTAATCAATAGTTTAAAACTTCACTTTATTGCCGATAAACAACCATTCGATACTTCAATCCAACTTGCTCTTTCCCAGCATGCGGAAAATGACAGCCGGGCAGACTGGGAGAGCATTTTCCAACATGCACAGCCCCAAACGCTTCATGGACTGCAACATACAGCGGCATTCCATTCTCCTCGTGTCCGGCTGCCACAGGCTTCAAAGCCGCCAACTTCATCAAACTGACAGCGCCTTCAATTTCGACAAAATCAATCGCAAGAGAATCACCGCAAAGGATTTCGAAATTTCGCTGAAAGTTTAACTCGCGACCACCCTTCAAAAAAAAAAAAAAAAAGTGTGAATCAAATCATCTTTTTGCAGGAAGTTTCACTCACAAATCCAATAGCGCACCCAGTAACAGCAGTGACCTTTCCAACTTGCACACCACCGTTCGATACTTTCACACGCCCAGCATAGAATGGCAACCCATCAGCGTCTCGACCAATTCGAATCGCGTCATCAGGAATCTGTCGTACAGCCGACACGCGCCAATAAGCTGAAGAACCCGCCGCGGTACTAACGCTAGTTGACAACAGCGAGGAAGGTGTTTTCGTTTCGGTATTTGAAGAGTTTAGCGAGCTCATTTCAGTATCAATGCCGTTTGATTCGAATGAGTCAATTAGAGGAGCATACGCGGCGACGCGATAGTTTGCGGCGACTATTTCTTTGCCGCCGTATGGATAATGGAGCCCAGAAAGTGCAGGACCGCATTTTCCAATCTAAATATGCCTGGTGTTAATCTCACGGTGAAAAAAAAAAAGTATAAAAATTTTATTCACCGGTGACCCATTAAAATATGTATCGCAGGTTCCAATAAACTGCGGCCCGCTTTTCTCAAACCCGGCCGCGATAAGACGCCTCGATGACACAAGCGAACGTGACAGCTTGTTTGCTGCAGGTATCCATTCAACAGCGCCAGGATTCCCGCACAAAATTTCGTATTCAACGTCATCTGGGAGAAGCAATTCTTTACCGCCAAAGGATATGTAGCATCCCGCATTGTTGTGAGCCTTTCCCACGTGGATTCCGTCTTTGTAAGAAGCGCGCGTTGCGAATAGAGGTGCGCCATCTGTGTCGCGACCGAGAGGAATCTATACAGAATGTTTAACGCAGGCTTCACATGTTTGAACTGAATCATTATTTCTAAATACCGCGTCAGGAGGAACGAATTTTCCTGCAAAGAGTTTCCAGTAAACGTCCGAACGTGGCATGGGAGGAAATGGCATTTGTCCAACAGATGCGGAAGGATTTTGTGATAAAGTCGAGTAGGATCGTAGTGGTTCAGAACGCGAGCCTGGCGCGCGGAGGCTATTGTCGTTGCTGTCGTCATCATCACTCTCATTGCCCCACGCATCGGCAAACTCGAGTGGCGGCGGCGGCGGAGATGCCAACTCCCAGTTTGAATCCACGGCGGAGTTGAAGTTTACGTTCGCCAAGTTAGGAGGATTATTCAAATTGTTCGAGTTCAAGTTTTCCGCCGAATCATCAGAAACCGCGGAATTCCCGTCTTTTGCCCAGGGATCAAGCACCAACTCGTTCGTAGTAACAACAGCAGAGGCTCCAGATTCATTCTCTTGCGTCTCGCCAGCGATTATTTGGGAGTTTGTTTGTGCATCGTTCCACACTTCATCATTCGCTTGTTCTCCATTCATTTTTGGGTTCAAAACTTTTTTAGGTTTCTCTCATACCAACCAACCTGCTGGGAAAATGTTTCATGCAACAAACTAAAAGAGAAAGAATAAAATGAAAGTCTGTTTTGTGCAAAACGCGGGCAGATCGGGGGCTGCCGAAACACCCCTCACTGCCGATTTTATTGAATAAAAACCAGAAAGAAAGAAAAACCGCACAACAAAGAAAGAAAAGAAAAAGGCACGCAGTGGGCGAAGAGGAGGTGAAGAGAAGGCCACAGGCTGTTGGTTAAGATTTTGAGAAAACAATGGAAAAATAATAAGAAAGAAAGGCATTGGCACATTTCCTTGCACGTTGAACTGGTTTTAATATTGCACGTTTTGCTAAAAATCCCAGAAATGGGGGAATAAAAAAAAGAAAAAATTAAACCTCCCCGAAGTTCCCCATGGACATCTCCAATGCCATTTTCCACAAGCACACCACCTGTGACATCTGCTAACACACCCTGTATATGTACTATTTGAAGCTGCAGATTCATTGAAGCAGAACCAGCACAATCAGCTTTGGTGGGTCAAATCAGTTCTTTTGTTGCCTTTATGAAGGTTTCATTCTTGTCCACTGTGTTTCCATACCACTGCATGTAGACAATTGTATCAGTGGTACCCCACTTTGCCAAGAGATTAATTGTCACTTCATCCAAGCCAAGGGGCTTTTTCTTGACCTGTTGCTGTTTGAATAAAACAAAACGTTCAAGTGGATTGACAGTGAGATCATCTAATAATGGTGCCTATGCAAGCACACCTTCTGGATTAATTGTGATGTCATGGGATATGTGGGGTTTAACTTTTTGCAGCAGACTTGTTTGGAATTCCAAGAGCCTTGTCAATGAAATTGAAAAGAATGGGAGTGTTGACACTTGCTGGCCAATGAAGTCACACATGCACAACGCAAGCATGTTGATGAAGACTCCCACGGCTTCCTGCATCTCAACAACTGCACCAATTGGTGTTTGACTGTTTGACAAAGGCTGAGTTTGAGTGGGTTCAGTCATTTCTGTGCTTTTGATACATCAGAGGGGTTGAGAATATGTCAATAAACATAATTGCAATGTTACTCTGGGTGTTGGTGCTCTGTGCAGTTAGTGCAGACATGCGCGCACAATAAATCAAAACCTTGCAAAAAATGGCAACTTTCAAACTGACAGCATCATGAGAATTTAAATCAATAACTGTGCTGACATGAATAGAATCTACAAAATCAATTGGCGCGGGATAACATGTGGTGAATTTGAGTGTAAATCTGCGTTGATTCAGTTTTGATGTTTTGTTTATGTTCATTTTCAAAATAACAGAACCAACAAAATTTTGTCATTGCTGCCATCACCAGTTGAGGATGATAAGTTTCAAGTTGTCAGAGGGTTCAATTTAGACTTCTAAGTTTATTCTTTAAAGCTTATTATAAAAACAAAGAGAAATAAAGTCCTTTTATGTGTTTTCCTGTGCAGTTTTACATTTGAAATGCAAACATGGCAGTTTTACATTTGAAATGCAAACATGGCAGTTTTTTTTCAGTTTCCATGTTTTTCCAAAACAAGAAAAATTTTCAGTTTAAAAAAGTTGCCTTGAAATACATCTTCTGACAAACAACAACATAAAGCTGTGTT
>JADGJH010000378.1:0-19376 GCA_027596945.1 Physocladia obscura
CTAAGCTTATGCTTGGTGCATTTCCTGTGCTGCGCACATCAGCGCCGCCTCCTATGGATGGCGCGTTGATGTTGCGCGGCCTGTTTTAGCTTGTTGCGGTACATTTTCGCAACAGTTTGTTTTTTTTTCTTTGGAAAAATTTACTGGGCTAAATTTTTAATAAAAAATAAAAATAATAAAAACTATTTATTTATTTTTATTTATTTAATTTGGACCAAAATAATAACTTTTATTTATTTATTACTTTTTATTTGCATTACTTGTTTTATTCCTTTAACTCTCACCGCAGAGTCATCGGAACTTCAACACCCCACCATGTTACCATCTCACCATCTCACTACAATCAAAAATTGATATAAAAGTAATATAAAAAATTGGGGAAAATGCCAGCAACATGGCTGCTTATGACCACAATGCAACATCTCTTTGGACTAACTTTTCTCCTGGATGACTACTGCTGTGTAGCCCCTATCATGTTGCTTAAATTATCCAAGTTAATTAACATCCACAGACAGCCAGAGTACACCAATACTGTTATTACAGCTGTTCCAGCATCTGATGCTCTTTATTCATAAGTAATGTTGCCATTATTGTATGCTGTGCTGTGTTGCACTAATTTTTCATTCTGGCCCCAGCATCTCCATTCTACCATCTCTCCACACTATTTCCCAAATACATCCAACCAACCACAGCAGTGTTTATACTTAATAATTCATATTCAATCATTAATTTTTTCTCTTTTTTCTTTTCTTTTGTCATAAATATTTTCTTTTCAATGATCGAAATGAATATTTTCAATTTTGTTTTTAATAAATGTAAAGTTATTTCTGCAAATTCTCTTTTTTTTCTAAATTATTAGTAGCTTTCATTAGTCTTTTTGGCAGCACTCCACTAACAAAACAGAAAACAAAATTTCATTTCATTAATTAAAATTTTGGTTCTATTATCAAATAACCAGGGGATAAGATAAGCTTGTTAATAAATTATACTTTTAAAAAAAGGTAAAAATAATAATTAGTCTAAAACAACAAATGATGACTGGTTTTCTGCATTGCTTACTTCAGATGTAGGGTCAGACCCAAGCTATCATGACTCACCACTCAGTCAAAATTGCATGCCACCACAAAACCAATTTTGTTTTACATCTGCCAGATCTTTAAACTTTAGTCTTTCATCATCACATATACCAATACAAAACACAACTGGTCTATCAGCACTATCCAACAATACTATTTATCCACAATTTTTAAATAGGATTATTGTGACTAGATTAGATACTGCCAAGATAACAGAAATAGGTCAATTTTTTTTGTTGTATCTTGTAGCCTTTGTTGTTTGTCAAGTTAGTAATTGAAAAATGGAATTTTATGATTGTTGGTCACACAAAATTCTTACCAGATGGAAATTTTGGAATTTGGAAGAAAAATGTCATGCATAATAATGTGTGGAATATTATGGACTTGAAAAAAATTATAAAAAACACATCAGCTTGCAACTCATCTGTTCTTGGAAATTAAATATCATGGTATTAATTTTCAACTTTTCTTGAACAATATTTTGATGGCATTACCAATGGAATATCAAGAATGCATCACTTTGAATTCAGTGATCAATTTCCTGGAAAAATTGAAGTGAAAGAGGTACTAAATGGTCCAAAAATTTGGATTGAGCTTTTGAAGCAAGGAGTCAGTGCTTAATTAAGATGCTTGTAAAAATTATTTGAAAGAATTTACCACACAGCACAGTATCTTCAAACTTGAGCCAACAATACCATCAGATGTGCAATTGGAGCAATTAAAGGATGTAAAACAGAAGCTTGTTTTGCAAAATAAGCCATTATATGCTGTACATCTGAATTCAGCTTTTGAAAATTTAAAAAAACAAAAAATTGATGAAGAGTTGGTAAATAGGAAAAAAAAAATTTGACAGGAAGTCTCTTGAAAATATCAATGCAAAAAGTTGAGAAGAAAAAAAATATGGTCAAATGAGTTTGAAAGTGGTGGTGATGAAAATGCAAGTCAAGACAAGAACAACATTGTTTAGACTTAAAAGAAATACTTTTTTCATGTTCGTGTCAACATATCCTGATTTTCAAAGAAAATAAGAAATAATCCTTGAAAATAAGTACTTTATTGTTGAGTCATGGTGAGTCATAAACATTGAGTGAGGATTTTGGGAAATCTCTCAATGCAACGAAATGAAATTTTCTGTCTCATTTGTCAAATACTTTAGCTTAGCAAATAGTTCCATCTTTTCCTCGCCTCCAGAAATTATTTTTACTGGTCACGTGAAACTCACAAAAGATTGACGGATGGATGTTCTTTGACAATTTTTTTTTTCTGCAAACACGGCTAACACTGACATATCGCGCTATTCAAGTTTTTAATCCAGCATAAAACACAAATTGCTGGTCGACAAAGATCAGTATCGATTAAACGATGGGCGAAGAAAAGCCAACAACTCCGAAAGGGAAAAAAGATGGCGATGAAGTGGGTGAAGTCGCTGTGCAGGTGGATCCCCGAGTAAATTGGTTTGAAGAACGCGTCTGTAGTGCATTAAAAATAAAAGCTGATAAGTTCAAAAAAATGCTGACAATTTCCGAAAATATGTAAGCTCAAAATATCTCAAATTAATTCAGTCGAAATTTAATTAATAATACATAACAGTGAAATTTTGAGTCAATTTATGGAAAAAGAACATAACACTTTGCTATTTTACCTGAATCAAAAGGAAGAGCTATTGCCAGCTATTTTATTTCCAGCCCAATTGAAGAAGAAATCAATTTACTTTCTTAAAAAAAATTTGGGGCAACCGATTGTTGAACTCGATAAAGAATTGACTATTGGCGACTTGTCGGCGAACCCTTTAGAATTTTTGTCAACACTTCTTGAAGAAGTTTATCTTCCATTACTGACAAATCCGAAAAATTTGGAAGCATGGCCTGAAGTTGTTGCCAACGATGTTTTGAGGCATTTTCATCAACTGAATGGAGCTGTTTATGTGATTTCTGGAAAATCAAAGGTAATTTTCAGGTTGAAAGACTTTCATCTAATTTACCATAAAGGGAAAAACAATGCTTCCACTGCCATATGGCAGAATAAACTCAGAATCTGCTATTCTGCACACGTTGGAATCAGCTGTTATTGACTGGACCCATCAAATCAAGGATGTTATAAAAAGTAATTCAGCCACTCCTCTGGAAGAGGGCTTGAATCCAGGCCCTATGTTTGAAATTGATTTCTGGGCTGCAAAAGCTGCAAACCTTAAGTCGATTCACCAGCAATTAACTGAAAATAAAATTCAGAAAATTGCAAAATTATTACAAGCCAGTAAAAGCACATATTATCCAGCATTTAAAATGATATTTGATGAAGTTGTGTTCGGTATGTGATTTATCCTAACCATTTTAATTTTATAATCTAATACGCATTTCAGCCCTTGATGAAGCAAATGATATCAGCGTTTTTCTCAAAGCTTTGAGGCCTAGTGTTGAGAGACTAACAGGTGCATCTGAATTCATTGAACTAGTTCAAATTTTTCCGGGAATGCTGCAAACACTGGTTTTGATCTGGAAAAACAGCAAGTTTTACAACACTCCTGCCAGATTGAGTATTATTCTGCAGGAAATATGTAACGACATCATAGAGCAAGCCAAAACTTTTATTTCTCCTGCAGAAATTTTTACTTCAGAACCAGAAGAAGCTGCAGAAAGACTGCGTTTGGTTCTTCGTGTCAGCAGCGCCTTTAAGCAAACGGTGTTTGAAAACAAAGCTCTGTTAACTGATTCACATTGCCCATGGAATTTCGATGCAAAACTTGTATTTGGAAGGTTGGAACGATTTGAATCCCGTGTTCAGCAAATATTGAGTCTTTTTGAATGCGTTATCGAATTTAATAGATTGGAAAAAATCGAAATTGGTGGAACAAAGGTATTTGGAATTTCGGCATTTAAAATTGACCTCATTGTATTTGGGAACAGGGAAAAATTTTAAGTAGCCAAATTGTCACAATCTTCTCTGAGTTTCAAACTGCACTTTCTGGTTTTAGCAAAATAAAATACGACTGTCTGGATTTGTCGTTGCAAAATTTCGACATTGATTTAGGAAATTTTCATGTAACTATAACAGATCTCGATCGAAGAATTGGGTAAGACAAACAAAACAGTGAATTCGGTTTGGTGATTATAGCCTAAAAATTATAAAAAGCACAATATTGTGTCAGTCTTTTGATGACTGTTCTGGGTTGCATTCATGCTTTCGACTTTTGGAATCATTTTCTGGCTTGCTAAACAGACTTGTGATACAACAAGATTTTGAAAAAAAGTATTTCAATCTATTGAGAACATATAGTCAGGACTTAGATGAAGCAAACACAATATTTTTGAAATTCAAAGAATGCCCGCCGATTCACTACAATATGCCACCTGTAACTGGAGCGGTTGCATGGGTTCATGAAATGAAAGATAGAATTGGAAAATCAATGGAAAAATTAAAAACGGTATAAATAATAATTTACACAAACAGAAAAGCTAATAAGATAACTGCAACAGCTCAATCACAGTGTTATGAACAGTGAAGAAGCAAATATTGTCAAAAACAAATATTTGGAGCTTCTGTCAGCACTCGATGCCCACGAGAAAAGTGTGTATGATCGGTGGGCGGACACAATTATCGATGAGTCAGAGCAAAATTTAAATAAGCCATTGCTTGTTCGCAACAATGAACTGCTTGAAGTTAATTTTGACCCAAAAGTTGTCGCACTTCTTCGAGAAGTGAAATACTTTGGCGCACTCTCTGTTACTGTGCCAGAAAAAGCTGGCACAATATTTGCAAAGTCTGAAGTCTTCAGAAAATATATTTATTCCCTGGAACATATCGCGGGAATGTATAACGGTATAAGAACATCAACACTAGAAGTTGAACGACCTCTCATTCAAGGAAAAATTGCTGCAATAGACATTCAAATTGAAGAAGCTTTAACAAGTTTGAATTGGAATTCGTCCACCGTTGAAGATTACATCGGCGCAATATCTCAAAGTGTGGGAAATCTCAACTCTATTCTTCAGCTATCAAAAAACAATGTCGCTCAGATACAAAAAACAATGAAAATTTGGTCAAATGCGCCGTTTATTGAGCGTAAAGATGGCAAAAAACTATTGAACTTGGAAGAAAAGGACTCAAAGTTGAACACAGTTTACGAAATGGTTAAACGTGATTCGCAGGCAATTCATAATTTAGTCAAACAAACTGGCGAAGTTCTTGAGGCCGATTTTAAGACTGAAATATGGATAAATTACTTAACTTACATTGACAACATTGTTCGTGAGGGCTTTTGGACAGCAATTAAAACTAGTTTAGATTATTTAGCCGAAAATATGGACAGAGATCGAATGTCTGGAAGAGAGCTCGGTCCTCTTTTAGAAGCAAAACTTGAGCTTGATAATGACGCATTATTATTCACACCTGGAATGAGCGAAGGTACGTTCCAATTGAATTATTTCAAATTTAAAAATTGATATCAGAGTCGGCAGATGGATTACAAATAATCATCTCACAGCTTATGGAAGGAATATATGAAATTTCATCTTTAATGTTTCGTGTTGCTCCACAGAAATCACTACCAGTCAAAAAATTGATCAGGCGGAGAGTTGTTGAAGATGAAGATGAGGATAACAGCAATGACATAAACCCGGAAGAAGAAGAAATAAGGCTTCGACGAGAAGAAATTGAAAATCAAACTTATCTTGGGGAAATGAATCGAGATGAAAAGCTAGAAACAATTAAATTAGAAATTTTAAATCGTGTCGGAGTTATTATGGAAGAATGCACAGCCTATAAGGATAGTTATGAACAATACTCGTATTTGTGGACAGAGAATCGCCAAGATTATATGCGTAATTTTTTGCAAGCTGGAAAAACGGACGAAGAAAAGTCTCATGAAAATGATGAAGATCAACCAATTCAGTTGGAAAAATTTGAGGCTGAAATTAGAAAATTTGAAGGAATTCATAAAACTGTTATGGTAAGACGAACGTCAAAACATTTTAATTCCACTAGTTTCAATCAATTTTTTAACGAGTGATGCACGAATTTTAAACTAGGCAATTGATCCAGAAGTTATTTTTGAATCTTGGTTTCGAATTGATGCAAAACCTCTGAAGCAAAGTCTAAATGTTGTTGTTAAAAAATGGTCGTATACGTTAACAAAGCATCTTTCAGACCAATCTGTTACAACGCTCAATAATCTGAACGCATTTGTTGCAAATACAAAAAAAGGCCTTCTTGCACCTATCACTGAAGGTGATTACACAGCGCTGATTGCGTCAATGGGACTCCTTCACGCTGTGAAGCATCGACAAGCATATATTGACGGAATGTTTGAACCTCTCAGAAAAACTATCAATTTACTTAGAACTTTTAATGTCGAAATGCCCGACGAAATTCATAAACTACTCACAGATCTGCCAGAGCAATGGTCTGAAGTTACAAAGAGGTCGATCGCAATTAAAGATCAGGTAGCTCCGTTACAGGCAAAAGAGGTGGATGTATTGCAACAGAAATGCAACCGATTTGAATCAAAAAATCACGATTTTAGAGAAATTTACCGCAAAAAGGCTCCATTTAAGTTTGATATTGGCTGTGAAAAGGCGTACGAATCAATCGATCATTCACATATGGCTGTTTTAGCCATGGAAACTGAAGCTCAAGGGATTAAAACCTCTTGCGAACTCTTTGAGCTCAACGTACCCAACTATAAGCAACTTTTGGATTGCCGACGAGATGTTGGAATGCTGAAATCTGTTTGGGATGTTGTTTCGCTTGTCACGTACATGTTTGAAGAATGGAGAACAACATTGTGGACTGAAATCGACACTGATTCAATGGAAACCCGTTGTAGGGATTTAGGAAAAGAGTTACGCCGAATGGATAAAGAAATCAAGGGATGGGATGTATATTCTGGTTTGGATCAAATGGTCAAGGACATGATTACCAGTTTAAGAGCTGTTGGAGAGTTAAGAAGTCCAGCAATTCGAGAAAGGCATTGGAAGCAGTTGATGAAAACGACAGGTGTCACTTTTGTATTGACTAAAGATATGAAATTTCAAGACTTACTGTCACTTCAGCTTCACAAATTTGAAGACGATGTTAAAAATATTGTAGATCGAGCTACAAAAGAGTTATCGATGGAAAAGGTTTTGAATGATTTGTCAAAAACGTGGTCAGCAATGGAATTTACGTACGAGATTCAAGAATCAACTAAAACAGCCTTATTGCGCTCTTCGGAAGAATTAATTGAAACTTTGGAAGATAACCAAGTTATGCTGCAAAATATGATGTCTTCAAAATTTGTGGCGCACTTTGAAACGCAAATAAGCAAGTGGCAGAATACTTTGTCAACAGTTGATAGTGTTACCACTCTTTGGCTTGAAGTTCAACAGACATGGAGCCATTTGGAAAATATTTTCATGGGAAGTGAAGATATCCGTGCACAACTTCCTGAAGACTCAAAGAGATTTGATGGTATTGATTCAAAATATAAAGAACTTATGGCAGAAGCATGTAAAACTCCAAATGCTGTAGAAGCTTGTATGAAAGAGGGTCTTTACGAAGTTCTAGAAAAATTACAAGGTCAGCTTGCACTCTGCGAAAAATCACTTGCCGAATATTTGGAAACAAAAAGATTGGCGTTTCCTCGGTTCTACTTTGTATCTGCGTCTGATTTATTAGATATTTTGGCAAAGGGAAATATGCCAACAGAAGTTGCTGTTCATTTAGCGAAATTATTTGACAGCATTGCTCGTCTGGAATTCAAAAAAAATGAAAAAGGTGAATTTACAAAGACTGCAATAGGAATGTATTCGCAACAAGATGAATTTGTAACTTTTGTTGAGCCTTGCGAATGCACAGGGGCTGTGGAAGTTTGGCTCAACAGGCTTGTTGACTCAATGCGAAAGACGCTAAAGCATCTGCTTGGAGAAGGAGTCTCAACTTACGAAGAAAAGCCAAGAGAGCAATGGATATTTGATTTTCCTGCTCAAATAACTTTAGCTGGATCTCAAATTTGGTGGACAACCGAAGTAAATGCAGCATTTTCGAGACTTGAAGAAGGATATGAAAACTCCATGAAAGATTACTACAAAAAGCAAGTTAATCAGTTAACTGCATTGATATCTTTAATTCAGGGAGAACTTTCGAAAGGAGATCGTCAAATGATTATGACAGTGTGTACATTGGATGTCCATGCTCGTGATCAAGTTGCAAAGCTCATTCAAGAAAAGGCAGAAAATGCACAATGCTTTAGCTGGCAGTCTCAACTTCGTCTTAGGTGGGATGATATGGAAGGGGACTGCTTTATCAATATTTGCGACGCTATCTTCCGATATAATTACGAGTATCTTGGAAATACGCCACGTCTTGTCATCACAGCACTGACAGATCGATGTTATATCACGCTGACCCAAGCATTGCACTTGATTTTAGGTGGAGCGCCTGCTGGTCCCGCCGGAACGGGAAAGACAGAGACTGTGAAAGACTTAGGAAAGGCTCTTGCAATTATGGTCTATGTTTTCAATTGCTCTGAACAAATGGACTATAAAAGTATAGGAAATATTTTCAAAGGACTTGCTCAGTCTGGTACTTGGGGGTGCTTTGACGAATTTAATAGAATTTCTGTTGAGGTGCTCTCAGTTGTTGCAACTCAAGTAAAATCAATACAAGATGGGCTTAGATACAAAAAAGCAAGATTTATGTTTCAAGGAGAGGATATCAGCTTGTGTAGAACCGTTGGATACTTCATCACAATGAATCCCGGGTACATTCATATCCCTAATCTATTCAGTTTACTTACTGAATTTGTAGATATGCTGGCCGTACTGAGTTGCCGGAAAATATAAAGGCTCTTTTTCGACCATGCTCTATGTGTGTTCCTAATCTTGAGCTTATTTGTGAAATTATGCTTATGGCAGAAGGTATTGTTTTGTAATATAGACTATTTGTGCTAATTTTACTTATTACAGGATTTATCGAAGCAAGCTCCCTTGCACGAAAATTCAATACTTTATACAAATTGAATCGAGAGCTTCTGTCAAAGCAAGATCATTATGATTGGGGTTTAAGAGCTATAAAATCAGTCCTTGTTGTTGCAGGTTCACTGAAACGTGCTGATCCAAATGTCAACGAAGAAAATGTTCTCATGAGAGCATTACGAGACTTTAATTTACCTAAAATTGTGAATGATGATTTACAAGTATTTATGGGACTGATCGGAGATCTTTTTCCGAAGATTGAAGTTTTAAGAAAGCGTAATGAGAAACTTGAAGAAGAAATACGTAAAGCAACTCTAGAAAATGGTCTTCAAGCTGAAGAAATTTTTGTCTTGAAATGTGTACAACTTGAAGAGCTTTTAGCTGTGCGACATTGCGTTTTCATTATCGGAAACGGTGGCACAGGAAAATCTCAGATTTGGAAAATGCTTTCCCGAACATACATTAATATGGGACGAAAATGTGTTGTTGCTGACTTGAATCCCAAAGCCGTGAGCACAGATGATTTGTTTGGTTGTATTAATCCAGCTACTCGCGAATGGAAAGATGGCCTATTTTCTTGTATATTACGTGATCAAGCCTCAATGCCAGGCACAGAACCGAAATGGATGATTCTTGATGGTGACATTGATCCCAATTGGATTGAATCGCTGAATACAGTGATGGACGATAACAAAATGCTGACTCTAGCATCAAATGAACGTATTCCTTTAAAGCCTTATATGCGTTTGATATTTGAAATTGGAGACCTGAAATATGCCACGCCAGCCACCGTTTCTCGAGCTGGTATTTTATATCTCAATATTTCTGATCTTGGTTGGAACCCATATGTACAATCCTGGTTAGACAAGAGAGAAGATCAATCAGAAAAATCAAGTCTATCTGTTCTTTTTGACCGTTATGTGAATATTACACTGGATGCCCTGAGAAGCGGCAAGTTCAAAATGGCAAATGTTGAAGAATTTTCTTTGGTTGTTGCATTATGTAATATTCTCGAAGGTCTTTTGACACCGCAAAATACCCCAAAGGGCTGCGATAAGGAATGGTTTGAGATATACTTTGTTTTTGCTGCAGTTTGGGCTTTCGGTGGACCAATTTTTCAAGACCAAATTGTCGATTATCGCACAGAATTTTCCAAGTGGTGGAATGGCGAATTTAAAACAATCAAATTTCCCCCAGGCGGAACAATTTTCGACTATTATGTGGATCAAGAAACAAAAAGATTTCTGTCGTGGACGGAAAGAGTTCCAGTTTATGAGTATGATCCAGAAGTTCCTCTATCTTCTGTTCTGGTTCACACTGCGGAAACTACCAGAATAAGATATTTACTTGATGTACTTGCTGATAACGGAAAACCTGTGCTGTTGATTGGAAATGCTGGATGCGGAAAGACTGTGCTAATGCAAGATAAACTTTACTCATACGGAGAAGATCGTCTCATTGTCAATGTTCCTTTCAATTTTTATACAACTGCTTGGTCTCTTCAGTCAATTTTGGAGAAACCTTTGGAGAAAAAAGCGGGACGAAATTATGGTCCACCTGGCACAAAGAAACTAATTTACTTCTTGGACGATCTGAACATGCCCGAAGTCGATAAATATGGAACTGCATCTCCACACACCTTACTTCGTCAATATCTTGATTATCGGCATTGGTACGATCGAGCGAAATTGACTTTGAAAGAAATACATAATTGTCAATATGTCGCATGCCTAAATCCAACAGCTGGTTCTTTCACAATATCTGGAAGACTTGGGCGCCATTTTGCGACATTTTCTGTCAATTTTCCAGGAATGGAATCTTGTCAGAGTATTTACTACCAGATTTTATCAGCTCACCTCAAAATATTCCCAAATAATATTGCAAAACTCGGAGAAAAACTTGTTGCTGCAACTTTGGCTCTTCACAAAAAAGTTGCATCTTCATTCTTGCCGTCCGCCATAAAATTTCATTACATTTTCAACTTGTATGCGAATTTTTATCTATTAATTTTTTTGCCATATGTTTTGAAACTTTTTTTTTTTTACATGCAGACGAGATCTCTCAAATATTTTTCAAGGAGTCCTGTTTTCAAACAAAGAAACTTTACGGGAACCGTTAGATTTAATTCGACTTTGGCTCCACGAAACAACACGAACATATGCTGACAAAATGATTGAGTTTTCAGATGCTCAGCAATTTCAAAAATTCCAGCAAGACATAGTCAAAAAAACATTTGATGACCTTGATCAAATAGCAACAAATGCAGAGCCAATATTATTTACTCATTTTGCTGGCGGCATTGGTGAACCAAAGTATGGGCAAATCAAAGATTGGGCGCATATTAAACGGCTCCTTGATGAAGCACAAACTCAATATGAAGAAACAAACGCTGCAATGAATTTGGTTCTTTTTGAAGATGCAATGTCTCATATATGCCGCATTAATCGCATTTTAGAAAGTCCTCGAGGAAACGCACTTCTTGTTGGTGTTGGTGGTTCCGGAAAGCAATCTCTTTCAAGAATAGCTGCATTTATTTCTTCCATGGATGTTTTTCAAATCACTATCCGAAAGGGTTACTCTATCAACGACTTAAAAACCGATTTGTCTGGTCTATACATGAAGACAGGCGTCAAAAAACTGCAAATTATGTTTTTGCTCACAGATTCTCAAGTCGCTGATGAAAAATTTTTGGTCCTCATCAATGATATGCTTGCATCAGGAAACATACCTGGTCTATTTCCGGATGAAGAAGTCGACAATATTATTAATGCAATGAGAAACGAGGTCAAGGCACAGGGACTTCAAGACACTCGCGAAATGTGCTGGGATTGGTTTATCAAGACAGTTCGAAGAAATCTTAAAGTCGTACTTTGTTTCTCACCAGTCGGAAATACACTGAGATCAAGATGCAGAAAGTTTCCTGGTTTGTTTGTTGTCATTTTTGTTTTGTTTTATTTTTATAAATCATTATTTGATTTTCCACAGCCATCGTAAATTGCACTATGATTGATTGGTTCCACGAATGGCCTGAAGAAGCCCTCAGCTCTGTCGCAACACGATTTATTTCAACTTGCGATTTAGTACCAGATTATCTTAAAATGCCAGTAACAAAATTCATGGCATTTTGCCATCAATCGGTCAACGCAGTTTCAAGAAAATTTCTCGTGAACGAGAAACGATACAACTACACGACTCCAAAATCATTTTTAGCTCTCATCAGTTTGTACAAAGAAATGCTAGAACGAAAGTCAACCGAGCTCACACGAGCAATGGACCGTCTTGAAAACGGACTTACGAAACTTCAGTCCACTGCTTCGCAAGTCGATGACTTGAAGGCGAAATTAGCATTTCAAGAAGTCGATTTGAAAGCAAAGAATGAAGAAGCTCTTCGGTTGATTGAACGAGTTGGAATTGACACTGAAAAGGTCAACAAGGAAAAAGCAATTGCAGCTGAAGAAGAAAAGAAGGTTGATGCATTCACCAAAGAAGTCGAAGAAAAGGCTGCATCTTGTCAAAAAGATTTACGCGCTGCTGAGCCAGCTCTTGCCGCCGCTGCAAATGCCTTGAATACACTGAACAAGGCTAATTTGACTGAATTAAAGTCTTTTGGGTCACCATCACAAGAAGTGGTCAACACGGTGGCTGCTGTTATGGTGTTGTTGTCTCCACCTGGAAAAATTGCCAAAGATAGAAGCTGGAAAGCTGGAAAAAATATGATGGCAAAAGTTGATGCTTTCTTGGAATCATTGGTAACATTCAACAAGGAAGGCATTGATCAGTCCAATTTGGAAGCACTTCAGCCTTACTTGAACGATCCTAATTTTAATGAAGATTTTATGAAAAGTAAATCCCTTGCTGCTGCTGGTCTTTGCTCTTGGGTTGTGAACGTTGTTATGTACTACCATGTGTATTGTGACGTTGAACCGAAAAGAAAAGCTCTGGAATCTGCCAATTCTGAACTGCAAATTTCGCAATCACGGTTGCGTGACATTCAAAGCAAAATTGGAGAACTTGATCGAAACTTGGCGGACTTGAGAGCTAAATTCGAAAAAGCTACTGCAGATAAGCTTCGTTGTGAGGAAGAAGCAAAATCAACCCAAGATACAATTATTCTTGCCAACCGCCTTGTGAATGGTCTAGCTTCAGAAAAAGTCCGTTGGAGTGAAGCGGTTGGAAAGTTCAAAGAGCAAGAAAAAACCTTGGCTGGAGATGTCTTGCTGTCAGCTGCTTTTGTGTCGTACGTTGGTTGTTTTAGCAAACGATATAGAGAAGAATTGCTTCAGGATACTTGGCTCAAAAATTTGAGAAACGATGAAAACGGTCATGGAAAAATACCAATGTCAGATGATGTTGATCCATTATTGATTCTCACTTCAAGTGCCGAGGTTGCAAAATGGAACAATGAGGGACTGCCAACTGATAGAGTCTCTCTCGAAAACGCTAGCATGGTTACATCTTGCAAAAGATGGCCTCTAATAATTGACCCTCAATTGCAAGGGGTTACTTGGATCAAAAATAGAGAAGGCGCTGGACTAAAAATTGTTCGTCTTGGTGCCCGTGGATACTTGGATTTGATTGAAAAAGCTATCTCGGCAGGAGATACGGTTTTAATTGAAGACATTGCCGAAAGTATTGACCCTGTACTTAACCCCCTTTTAGGTCGCGAAACAATCAAAAAAGGCAAATACGTTAAAATGGGAGATAAAGAAGTGGAATATGATCCCCGATTCAAAATGATTCTTCAAACAAGACGAGCCAATCCCCACTACGGTCCAGAAATACAGGCTCAAACTACTCTTATTAACTTTACTGTCACTTTGGCTGGTCTTGAGGATCAATTGCTAGCTGATGTTGTCAATATTGAACGTCCAGATTTGGAACGCACAAAAGCTGAACTGACAAAACAACAGAACGAATTTAAAATCAAGTTGACTGAGCTTGAAGACGCGTTGTTGTTCCGTCTTTCTTCTGCGCAAGGAAACTTTTTGGGAGACACAGCACTTGTGGAAAATCTTGAAATCACAAAAAGAACTGCCACAGAAATTGAACAAAAAGTCGAGGACGCCAAAAAAACTGAAAAAAAAATCAACGAAACACGTGAATTGTACAGACCTGTCGCAGCACGTTCTTCTCTGTTGTATTTTTTGCTCAATGACCTCTGGCAAATTCATCCAGTGAGCTCTCTCAATTTTATTAATATAAGCATACTCTTAAACTAATTATGACACCAGATGTATCAATATTCGCTTAATGCATATAAAGTGGTCTTCCAAAATGCAATCAACAGAGCAGATGCCTCTGAAGATATCAAAGAGCGTGTTCTCCTTTTGATTGATTCCATCACGCATCTTGTCTTCATCTATACTACTCGTGGACTATTTGAAAGAGATAAGCTCATCTATCTAGCGCAAATGACTTTCCAGATCCTAGGAGCACAAGACGACATGGACCCAATAGAAAAAGACTTTTTATTAAAAGGTCCACGTGTGCCCAACATCAACAGTCCATTTGATTGGCTCGGCGCACCAAACTGGCAAATGGTAAAAGCATTGTCAAATCTTGAGCAGTTCCGATCTCTTGCATCTGATATTGAAGGATCTGCAAAGCAATGGAAAAAGTATTGTGAGAATGAGTGTCCAGAAAATGAAAAGCTGCCTCAGGAGTGGAAAAATAAGTCTGCGCTGCAAAAGCTTTGCATTTTGAGATGCTTAAGGCCGGATCGCATGAGTTACGCTGTTCGGAACTTTATAGGCTCGAAAATGGGCGCAAAATACATGGACTCTTCTCGAATTCCCTTAGCAAAATCGTATGAGGAAATGAAACCAGCAACGCCCATATTTTTTATCTTGTCCCCAGGAGTTGACCCTGTGAAAGAAGTTGAAGCGTTAGGAAGGACGATGGGGGTCTCTGAAGATAACAAAAACTTCCATAACGTCTCACTTGGACAAGGTCAGGAAATTATCGCTGAACAAAAACTAGATATTGCGTATAAAGAAGGTGGTTGGGTGATGTTGGAAAATATTCACTTGGTCGCGAAATGGCTGCCTATTCTCGAAAAAAAACTTGAGGTCCTGTCTATTGGATCACATCCAGAATTTCGAGTCTATTTGTCTGCTGAGCCAGCGGGAGATCCAGCATATCACATTATTCCAATTTCTATTCTGCAAGCCTCTATTAAAATTACTAATGAGCCTCCGACGGGAATGCAAGCCAATATTCACCGAGCATTGGACAACTTCACTCAAGAATCGTTGGAACGTTGTTCAAAAGATGCTGAATTTAAAGCCGTTCTGTTTGCACTGTGTTACTTTCATGCAGTGGCCCTTGAGCGAAGAAAGTTTGGCACGCAAGGATGGAATAAAGGCTATCCGTTTTCTACCGGTGATTTGATGATTTGTACAGATGTGCTTTTCAACTATCTTGAGGTTGCTTCTTTTTTTTTTTTTTTTTTTTAAATTTAATTTATGTTTAAAAACGAAAATTTAGCAATTCCCAAAAGTTCCATGGACAGATCTCAAGGTAAAAAAATGTTTTAGCTGTTTCTAGCCTGATGTATATTTTTGTTATTAAATACTTTCTACAGTATATTTTTGGTGAAATTATGTATGGAGGACATATTTCCGATGATTGGGACCGCAGGTTATGTTCTTCTTACTTGGACGTTTACTTGCGCGAGGAAATGCTTGACGGTGGCTTTGAACTTGCTCCAGGCTTTGCTGAGCCACCAACCTCAGATTACAAAGAATACCACCGCTATATTGATGACAACTTGCCACCAGAATCTCCATATTTGTATGGACTACATCCAAACGCCGAAATTGGCGTACTCACAAAAATGGCAGACAAGCTTTTCCAAACTATTTTGGAAATGCAGCCCCAGGATGCTGCTGGTGGAAGTACTATGTCCAAAGATGAAAAAGTTAAAACTTTTATTGAGGAAATTATAAGCTCCTTGCCAGAAAGCTTCAATGTTCAAGAATTGATGGCGAGAGTTGAAGAGCGTACGCCGTATATTTCCGTTGCCATCCAAGAATGCGACCGTATGTCAATGCTGACATCTGAAATTAGACGAAGTTTGAAAGAATTGGAGCTGGGGTTAAAAGGAGATCTCACCATAACTGAAAACATGGAAACGTTAATGAATGCAATGTTTTTGAACCAAATTCCTGCCGCATGGGAAAAACTTGCTTATCCATCACTAAGTGGACTTGCATTGTGGTATGCCGATCTATTACTGCGTATTAAAGAGCTGGAGAATTGGGTCGCTGAATTTCAACTGCCACCTGTTGTTTGGCTGCCCGGTCTGTTTAATCCACAGTCATTTTTGACAGCTATTATGCAGACAACGGCAAGAAAAAATGAATGGCCGTTGGACCGAATGGTGTTGACAGTAGATGTTACAAAAAAGACAAGGGAAGAGTTTTCTGGGGCCCCAAGAGAAGGAGCATATGTTCATGGGCTTTTCATGGAAGGCGCAAGATGGGACACAAATACAGGATTAATTCAAGAGTCCCATTTGAAAGACTTGACTCCAGCGATGCCGGTTATTTACATAAAAGCAGTTCCAGTAGACAAGAGAGAGACCAAGGGTGTTTATGAATGTCCAGTTTACCGAACTAGACAAAGAGGTCCAACTTTTGTGTGGACATTCAACCTGAAGACGAAAGAACGTCCTCAAAAATGGGTGTTGGGAGGTGTCGCACTCCTTGCTTCAATTGACTGATTTTTTTTTGATTTTTTTTTTCTCTTTTGGTTTTTTGTATAATAATTGTATGGCAGATCTGCAGTTACCACTGACAGTTGTGGCCCAAATACTGGGATACTGTGATGTGCGAACTGTTGCTAGAGCGCATTGTGGATGCCGGGTTCTGCGGAACCATTTGCTTGGACTTGGAGCGCGCGAGTCTGATTCGCTTTGGGGATTCGGACATTTCACAGACCACCAAAACTTGCTCTTGCAGGCGCAATGCCGGTTCGCTCTGCCCAACGAGCCAGCTGTACGGCGCTTGGCTGTAAAGCGGCGGTGGGAACGAGCTGGCCCACCAAACTCGTCTGATCCTTCTTGCTCCAAATCCAAATCCAATACTACCATTATCTCTTCCACATGCCCCATCATTGCCCTCAATGCTGCAATTGTCGCCAATTCACATTTACGCCGTGCAAATAACTTGGAAAATCCTGATGCTCAGCCAAAGTCAAAGGCAAACAATATTCTCGCTGTGGTGGACGCATTCGCGTATGTTGGGCCGCAAAAGTCTCTGGCTTTGGCAAATACGACAGTTTCGGCAACGACAGTACCAATCGCTGCTGCTGCTGTAGCATCTATTTATACCCCCCCGTTCCCTTTCACTTCGACTATCATTGTTCCTCTTCCGCAGCCGTTACTGTTTGTGCAGAGTGCACAGCCTAGACTTCTGTTGGTGGTCAGTCTGGCAGATTACGCGCGAGTAACCGTGCGTACCACACCCCCTCTACAGAAAAAGCCGTTTATTTTCCGGCTGCTTAACTGGACCCATGCTCCCTGGGTCTATTTTGTCGACCGCGACTCGTACCAGCGCCGCCTCTTTTTTTATGACGCGGTTGCCCAAATCCTTGTTCCTGTCGTTGCTACCACTGCTACTCCAACCATCGCTCCTGATAGTGCTGCTAACCGTACAATCGAACCGTTAGATCCCTTTCACTTATTCGTTGACCCAGAAGACGCCACTGTCAACGATAACTTCGCTGCATTTGGTGACACTGTTATTTGGTGGACTTGGGTCAACGACGTTGGCGGAAATGAAGTCGAAATTAACCAAGCAGCCGAAAATGTGATTCATAATCCTGATACGCCGACGTTCGAAATTGTAAATGGTCGTCGTGTTCGCCGTCAAACGCGCTACGAATTAAAAGTTCACGCTTATAAAATTACCAAAATTGCTGATATTTATGAAAATACGGCCAGCTCTGGCAATATAAATTCAACTAATCGCACCAGTATTGATTTGAACATAAATGTCATTGCTGGTGTTCAAGTTGATATTAAGCCTCTTTGGGTCCATCATATCCACTTAACTGCTTCACAAAATCTGTCTGCTCATTTAACAAACAATCGCCTTCATATTTTTCACCACAAGAAATTCAAACCTAAAAATCATGCTGAAATTGTTGCTCTGTACAGTTTTGATCTTGTCCATGGCTTGGTTGAAGCTGAAACCATTCTTGAAAAAAATTTTAATCACAATGTCTACGAGGATTTCGATATCAATGGTGCAACTGTTAATAATAATGCTAATGAAATCAATGCAGAAAATCTTGTTGTTGCTATTGGGGGAAATAATATTATTGAGGATGTAAATAACAGTAAGTTGCCGTATTTATATAATTCTCAAACAATCAGAATAAACAACCAAAATGCAGCGACCACAAAAAGCTACGAGAACCCAGTTTTGCGGAAACTGATTGGAAGTCGCGCTAGCAATGAGCGTATCTACACACGTTTTCATGCCCTTGAATTCCACCGTAAACGTGATTTTTTCACGACCAATGGTTCAATTATTGATGAAAATGCAGATACTCAAGTTAATTCTGGCAAACCAGCAACTGACAGTGAAGACGATATGTATATTACTGGATACGATCTTCCAGGATGTACTGATAAACTTTTTACTGTTCGTGACCACTCGTTGACAACAGCTCCTGAACCGCCACGACCACAACTATCTCTTGTCCTACATCCTGTTAAAGCTACTTCATCAAAAACTACCATCAACGTCAGTAATGGCCGCAACAACAAAAGCCGCAACAATAAAGAACAGCCCTCAAAAAATGATGTCAATAAGGAAAATACTGAAAACAACCCACTCTTTATTTTACCAATATCACTTGCTCCCAAAAACGTGTGGCGCCCAAGCACGCGCCAGGTAAGTCAAGACGGGAGCCTGCTTCTTGTTGCTGGCATTGAGGGAAGTCGGCGGTGCCTAAGGGTTGTTGATGTGGCTCACGGAGACGCTGAACGTGGAATCGTGCGAGCATTTTATCTTGATGATGTTGCCAATGGCGGTGGCCGAAAGAAAGTTGGTGGGGGGGTTTTTGTCATTTCCAGAAGAGATGAAGCTTATGATAGTGATACAAGTGTGGGTGGGGTGGGATGGCAGGTTGTTTTTGTCGAATGTGGTGGCGGAGTTAAAAACTGAGAGTTATTACTGGAGTCTTAGAGTAAAAATTACTCAGCCATAGAGAAAAAAAAAAAAAAAACAAATTTTTAAAAAAAAAAATAAAATTTAAATTTTTTGATTATTTTTAAAATAACATTAAAATTAAAAATTAAAAAAAAAAATTAAATTAAAATTAAAAAAAAATAACAAGGCCA
>JADGJH010000379.1:0-19896 GCA_027596945.1 Physocladia obscura
AAAAAAAAAAAAAAATTGTATAAAACTGACCAAAAACATGAATTTTATATCTCCTTCATGCATAGAAATATTCCTGAGCATTTTTAGAATTAAAACGTCTTTCGTTTTCAGTGCGCGTTTCACTAGAAATTTCAGTCCATTGTTTTCAACAATCATCTCCGTATTCCGTTTGCTTGTTGCCAAATTAATTGCAAACGCCATGAGCTCGGCATTCACACGTTCTCCACGATATTCTAGAATCATTTTCATAATCTTGTGCAACCCATTTATTATATGTTAAGTGAAAAAAAATTATATATACCTGCGGGATTATGTCATTAAGGGCCATCAAATCTCGATTTTCATGGTCAATGCTTATTTGGTACAACATTTGAAGGCATAATACAACATGCGTCTTTGAGCTCAACAGCTCGGACAGTTTTTGCAGGCCTCCATTTTGAACCATGATTGTGCGGAATTTTTTATCATGCGATAGATTGAGAAGAAGTTTCAGCGAGAGGCCTTGGAGAGCTTGATTTTCTATCGATAGAATTTTTTCGATTTTGTTGAAAACTGTGTCAGACTGAATTGATGAGATGTGTTTTTGTGTCAAACAAAAAAACACAAAAAATAACATCCAAAAAATAAAAATGAATTGAAAAGAATAGTCCCGCTTTTTTTAATACCTGCACTAGTTCATCCTTGTTTT
This sequence comes from Physocladia obscura, assembly GCA_027596945.1. Classification (NCBI taxonomy): domain Eukaryota; kingdom Fungi; phylum Chytridiomycota; class Chytridiomycetes; order Chytridiales; family Chytriomycetaceae; genus Physocladia; species Physocladia obscura. The sequence continues at coordinate 689 of JADGJH010000379.1, forward strand.
CTTTGAACAAGCTCAGCTTTTTCAAGAATGTTATGGTTAATACCAGCAATTCTGGAGTTTCTCTGTCAAGGATTGTGACCAAATATTGAACAATTTCTCGTTTCACCATCTTGACTTCAATTCCTAAATCCTCTGCCAGATTTAACAACAAGTGAAAGCAAACAAAAAGAAGTTGGTCTTGTTTTCTGATCATTGCTTGAAACTTTCTGTGTTCCTTCTCCAAATCTTTGGCAAGACTTTGATCTCGCAACTGAATTGCTTTTGTTTCCAATTTCGCAACATCAGTAGACCAAATTTTAAATCTATTCAATTCTTGGTCTGTTATCCGTAAACACATGTCGCCAACTTTGTTGGCAGTAATAAATGGATGGTATTGCGGAAAGTTGGAGAAGCAAAAAAATATGTAGATAATGTTTGTCACGAGTTCCATTGATTTTTTGTTATCTTCACGAAGGGTTCGGGATATTGCGGATATCAGTGATTCGTTTTCCATCAATACATCAAGATTTTGCGGGTTTTTTGCTAGAGCCAAAATGTTTCTTGTTGATGCTACTTTTTCAGGAATATCTTCATATAACCCTTCAATGTATTGCTCAATCATATTTAATGATGCAGTCTCTTCTTGCTGGGAATATTTACGGGTTTTTAAAGGGAAATATGTTTATTATCCAAGAAAAAACGAAGTGAAGTACCTTTATTGGTGAACTGCGGCCACTTTTGCTATATGATTCAAGCATACTTGACGCAGTTGCAGCAATAGAGCCACCAATTTCAAAGTTACGCCCGTTATTACTAAGCTCTTGAACAGACCCGCGTTGTTGTAGCATTCCAAGACATGTTTCAAGATCTCGCATCTTAATTGCTGGGATGAGTTTAGGGTATTTTTCAATAATTTCGCGTGCAATCGTGGTTATATCTGATGTTTCTGAGACCTTTACTTTGATTCTTTTTGTTTGCTTTTTATTTTATTTTGTTGTAATTATATGATTTTGGATAGTATTTACATTTTTTGCATTGCTTTCCGTTCGCCAGCCGTCTGCCTTCCTGATCCTGCAATTGCAACTGATTGCAAATAATAATTAACTATTACCGCGCTCTCAGAAGGGTGCACGTCTGTGCCAATATAGGTAATTTTCCTGTTTTAAAAATTTATTACCATGTTGTTATTGCAGAGTTCCTTCTGCTGAATACTTTTTGGTCAAATCCTCCATCGCCAATATCGCGTATTTTAAATATGATCGAATGAGCTATGGACGATATTTGGTTAATCTGCTCTTGTATGTGGGTAAAGCTAGTCAAAAAAAAATAAAATAAAATAAAAATAATACGAAAATCCGAGCTAAATTGTCAAAAAAAAAAATAAAAAAGTGTTTTATTTTTTAAAAAAATCTGCAGTGAATTTTATTGGCAATTTTCTGCAATAATTCCTTTGATTGCAATCAGATGTTCGTTGGAAAGGTCAGTCACACGCAAGTCAAAATGAGTTATGTACTATTTGAAACAAATTAGATTTTCAATCAAAGAACAAACCAATACCTTATTTTGACTGACAGCTTCAAAAATCATCTTTCCTGCCAAATCGGAATCTTTATCTGCTGTTCGGTTTGAATTCAGCTTACTTATCCCATTATTACTCCCAGGTGAGGACGCCAAGCCCGATGATCCTTTTGAATAACCATAATCGCCAAGCTTATTGCAGCTAAAGTCTAATATTTTCAAATTTTTTCCACCTTTTTTAATAAGCACACAGAGAGCTTGAGCTGTTTCCATTCCCAAACCGTTACTTGCCATATCTAAAGAGCATAACTGGGATGGAAGATAAGTGACAGGATTTTTTTGCTTAATACGTGGGACAGGAGCTGGAAGCTCTTGTTCTTCTTCAGTGATATTATCAGGTTGATCGCTTTGAAATGAATCAGTTACTTTTTCTTGCTCTTCGGACAATACTTCTTTCATAATCTCAATTTGTACCAGTTTTTGTAGCAAGAGTGGAGAGGGTGCGAAAATCTTTGTGAAGGGAGCGGCAAGTGCCACCACTTTTGACAAACACAAGCAAAAGTCTGCGCCACCAGTATCTCCAATTCTATTCATCCTCATGTTTAAATGGATCAAGGCTGAATTTAATTGCAACGCTTTTCCAATCGAATGTGCACCTGATTGTTTGATTTGGTTGTTAGATATGTCCAAATGTGTCAATATGCAGCTGGGTGATGACAAGACTTTTGCAATTCCTCGAGCGCCGGCATCACCAATTTTGTTGTGAGATAGGTCTATAAGAGATGTTTGTAAATAAAAATAAAATAAAATCAATAATCACACCAATTTTTCTGATTGTTTTGTTTTCCAAGAGAGCAATAGAAATAAGCCTAACTTTTTCATCATCTATTCCAGATGCTTGAATCACAAGAGTTTCCAAACTGCTTGTCGACTTGATTGAGTTTGACAATGAAATACAATCATTCAAAGTCATTCCGAAAAGTTTCCATGAAAAGTTAATTCCACAGTCACGAACTCTAGCAAGAAATTATGGTGTTTGATTCCTTTTTTTAGTTTAAAATCTCTCACCCATAATAAATTTTCAGGTCCCGCAAATAAATAAGCTCACTCATAATAACTCCAATGTCTAAGTGATCTGATGGGGGATCTGTTGATTTCACCTCTTCGCCTTCCATTGGTTCTGTGGGCTTCAATTGGCGAATATCCAGTCTTCTCAAAAACGGTGCTGCGAGCTTCAAATCTTTTTGCAATCCTGTTTTTTATTTTTATTTTTTCGCATTAGAGAATTTGAGAATCATTTTATATATATTGTTACCATCAATTTCCTCCATTCCGCCAATTTGTTTTGGTGATATTGCCTCCACTAAATTCTGAATATGTAACTCGAAAAATAGGGTCTTCCACTTTCCGGAATTTATCATTGATGGCTTGCCAGAAACTTTTGAAGCGCCTACGGTTGCAGGGATACTAATTTGACGAGTTCCTGTCAGTGCATTCATAAGAGTTTGTCTCCGGGAATTAATGCCGGTATTTAGTGTAACATGGTTGGAATCAGTTACTCCTGCAGCTGCAGTCACAGTTCCAAAACCCATCCAAATATCCTCCATACTTGTCACAGGATATTCAGAAACAAAACTGGGTTCATCAACAGCTTTGTTGAGAAGTTTTGGAACATTTACAGTGGTATCGCCGAGTAGTTTCGATGCGTTGGAATTTTTCAATGATACTATTCCCATCAAACCTCCTCCGAAGCCACCAATACCATTTCCAACTGTCTGTCCGGCGACAACACTACTTGGATCACAGTTTTTGAATTGTGCTGTAGCTCGACGCTTCCAGTATGATTCGTCGGGAATCAATGGTGCCGCAATTGACAGTGGTAGAGCCACGGAAATAGATCCGAGAACACGATCGCGGTATTTTTGGGGGATTCCGTTCAAAAATTTATTTGACTCTGATTTTTAAAATTATGTGAAAATTATGATTTATTTTGTGAACTCACTTTCAAAATTTACGACAATCACGCGAAGACAAAGCTCGCTCAACTTTTCAACCAATGCTAAATTCCAATCTTTATCTTCCGCTATACATCGACGTTGTGCCATTCTTCGTTCTTTTGCGTTCAACCCTGCAAAGCTGTCATCAGGATCATTTCCTCGAGTAACACCAATTATTGGAATTTGTGCAGTGGATCCGTGCAAGTTTTGTGAAGACGCGTTCAAATGGGCTTTCAACGGGCTTAATCCTCCACCAGAAACTGCTACTCCATTGTTATTTCCACCATCAGTGTGTATTTGAATGGTCGGAGTCAATAACTCTGACATAATTCAAATTTCTTTTTTTATTGAAAATCTCCAAAATATTTCAACTCAATCTCTCTCACGCCTCTGATCACGGTCGCCAAAATCGCGTCTTCTGTAATCATCGCGTGGTCCATTGTTATTACGCTGATCCGAACGATAACTTTCACGTCTGTCTGGACTTTCACGTCTTCTGCGATCATCACCTCCACGTCCATGGCCATAATCTCTATCGCGTCGATAAGAGTCCCCACCTCTATCACGGCTGGAATTCCGTCTTCCACTACTACCTCCACCCCCTCTACCACGATCGTCATGAGTCAATGCTCGAGGATCAAACACGTAAGGTGGAACAAAGCCTGGTGGCGCATAGAAAGGGAATGGCGGAACTGAGCCAGGGGCACCAGCAACGGGCGCATTTCTTGGATCGAAATACATGACTGGAGCGCCTGCTGGCGGGAGAGGATCGCCTTCTTTCCATGGAGCGGGCGGAGCAACAGGAATAACAGATACAGGGGTTCCATCTTTGTTCTCTGTGCTATTTGTTGCTGCGTTTGGATCTTGTGGTTGTGCAATCATATACGGATACGGATAATAGCCGTATGGTGGCATTGCATATGGATAGCCAGCTGGAGGAGTGCCAACTGGAATCGAGGACCCTGATGGAAGGGTTATTGGCACAGGAATTCCAGAGTGGCGCGGAGGGGAAGAGCGCCTTCTGTTGCTGGGGCTATTGGAAAATAAGTAAAAAACATAATCTAAACATATCATTAGTACTCACGGTGGACTGCCTTCCATCTTTTTTGTTGACAAAGTGTAATCAACACGCATTTGACGATCATTGTAGAAATAGCCATTCATCGCAGCAATAGCTTTGGTTGCTGAATCAACGTCGTCGTAAGTTATGAACCCATATCCGCGAGATTTGCCAGTCTTGAGAACAAAGAGAAGAACAAACTTCAACACAGGTGCTGTGATAATGAGACAATAAACAACTCACAATTTTATCCTTCAGCACAGAAATACTTTCGATTCTTCCAAATGGGCTAAATAATCTGTCAATGTCTCTTTCGTTTGTCAAAATACTCAAGCCAAAAACTCCCAACGTCTTGCTTGGCTTTGGAACTGGACGGTCTGCTGGATCAATTCTGCGTTTCTCAGGTAGATTATGACGATAGTTGCGAATATCGCGATCCCTTTCTCGATCTCTTGAGTCACCGCGAGATTCAAATCTGTCACGAGAACGGCGACGAGGAGAACGAATCGATCTGAACAAAAAATATTCTCAGAATAAAGAGAAAAAAAGAAAGAAAAAAATTTCGAAGCAACCGCAAAATTATCGATCCCATTGAACGGATTTTGATAATAAAAACAGAGGCAGTTTCAAAAATATAGCACATGTTTTCCTTCAACAGTCTTCTCATGGCAATCGAGAATAGTTGTACACACATTGTGCGAAAAAACAGGGGAACGAAAAGAAAGTGCTACAAACACACCTACGATGGTCCATTTGTTCAGAAGAATAACCCCGATCATAAGAATTAGATCTATAAAACTCAGATTAACAAATTACTAAAGGAATTGCGGTATTATTAAACTGTCATAATGAATCCTTTCAGCTGTGAGAAAGTAATGCCAAAAAAGGAGCTAGTTTCGACAGCTTTTGTAGCTGCTTGCCTTCACCAATCTTCTCACATTTGACAGAATTTGGAAGGAAAAAAGAAAATAATAAGAACCTCCCAGGGCGGTCATCTCGATTCCTTCGAAAGTCAACCGGGCTTCTAGAAGAAACCCTGCGTCTCTCATCAATGTCCATCGAATGCGGGCTTGGCGAGCGTTGGCGTTTAAGCGAGATGCTGCCGCCACCATCATCATCATCCAACGGGTGAGATTGAAGCTGTTGCTGTAGAGTGTCTGTAGAGTTGTAGCTATGGCGGTCCTGGTATTTTGCGTTTTTTTGTTGTTATGTGAGGTGCAAGGAGGTGAGGGAGGGAAACTGAAGACAAAAGAAGGTGGTGATGATGGTTGCAGCGCATGACAATGGCAGATAGGTATGGGTGAAGTAGAGTAAGAGATATGCTCAACGCCATTAATATAATACAATTCTTATACAGCTTATACAGCTGCAGTTGTTGCAGAAGATAGAAGAAATCGAAGGAGAAGAAATCGAAGAGAAGCACAATAGACAGCTAAAGATTAAATACCACGGGGGGTTGGCTTTGAGCTGAAACTAGCTGTGCTCTGCGTGCTGGGGAAACAGACTCGCTGTACACTGGCGACAGACGCGCAAAAGAACGCGTATTGCCGCTGCCGTTGTTGTTGGTGTTACTGGCGATGCTGTTGCTGCTGATAATGTTGGTGCTGGTGCTGTTTGTATTGCTGTTGCGTTCTTCAACATCCTCAAGATCAATTATGTTTGCTGACATGTTTTTTTGTTTTTATCGTTTCAACTTTGTTTTTCTTTTTCAGCAACTTTCTCCAGTTGCGAATTCAACGAAGCAATCTGTCTTTCTAATATCGCTATTTTCGCATTCAAGCGATTCCGGTAGTCTAAATCAAGCGCGTTAATAACCGGCGAAGCCCACGACACAAAGTTTTCGTCAAACGTGTTGACAGCGCGTCCTCGCAAATACTTTGTGAAATCATTCAACGGATCCCAACCTCGTTCATCAAAAATTTCGTCCCGAGGAGGCGGATTCTTCAACAATTTTCCCAGCGATTGTTGCTGTTGGCTGTCGTCATTTCCTGCAATCACATCAAGTTCGCGCTGCTTTCTTGCGGCGCCGGCTTCTTGCCGTGCATGGCGGAGCTTTGTCGCGCCGAATTGCAGTACTCCAAACACTCCTGCACAAAGAATTCCGCCGCCTGTAACCGCAAAAGAGCCGCCTGTTTTTTATTATTATTTAGATATTCAGCATCAACTGTCTAAAGTCGAAAGCAGTTCGTTACGAGTATAATATGCCAATCCACTGCCAACAACTGCGCCACCGACCAAAGATGCAAGCATATCGTCCGAGTCACGATGTCGCCAGTTTTCGCGTCCATATGCGGAATTAAGTTTGCTGCGATGTTGCAGTACGGATTCGCGTATCACTGTGTTTTTCACAGTGTCAAAAAAGCTCGTTTGTTGTGTGAACGCATACCAAAGAACGGCAGTGAGAGACATAGCCAGTTTGTGCCCATCAGGAATGAATAGCCTACAGGCCCATATCCACGCACAATACCCCATGCCGCACCGCCCGTGGCACCCGTTAGTGCTGTTGGTATTTGTTTATTACTTTCGCCAATGCTGCTGCTACTGTTATGCGCCGAATACAGAAACAAGTAATCTCACTTGATGCTAGAGTTCCCGCATATACGTTGTTCAATGATGTGGAAATCTTGCGTTTGTTTGACACTCTTTCAAGTTCCAATGATAGCATTTTTCAACTCAAAACAAAAACAAAAAAACATTTTCAGCGTACAACAATTCTCACATACGGAACTTCAACATCTTCGCCATCCCGATCATTAACACATACTTCAAGCACAAGCGCTGTTACGTCGCTGGGCACAGGCTTCTTGCTGATGCTCTCAATCAAATCAATAATAGTCATGTTCAGTCTCTCCTCCCGCTTGGCTTTTTGCATAAAAAATGAGTATAACATGCTAACTCCTGATGACAGCATTGTAATTTCAAGCTCGTGCTCATCCTTAAATTTGTCAATCAACTGTTTCAGTGTCAAATTGCCATGTACATCAAAACGATCCCAAAGTGTCCACTCCTTGTCATGGTACTAATGCATGAACCATTATGAAACCATATAAACATAAAAAACTAGAATAAACCTTGAACTTCGGGCACGCAATTGGTTCGGAGAATCCAAAGAACGGAAGTGCCAAATTCACAAATCCATTTTTATAATCATCGAGCTTTGTCTTTCCGTCGATAATCTTGAATAACTCAAGGCAGACAAGACCAGTCACCAACGCTGTGGTTGTAGCGATTGCTGGAATAATCTTTCCTGCAATAAATTTAGTTCTAAGACGGTCTGCAGTTGCAATGCTATAGTTTGATGCACGCAAATTCGATGCTGCTGTAATAAAATCGATGTGAAAGTTGCTGTCATCGTCCTTTTCGAAATCACATGGGTGCAGCTTGAATCCAGCAAGAGTTGCTGGGCTCGGAAGTGAGTCAACAAGTGCCTGAAGCTCGGATGCATCTGGAAAAATAAAGAATATAAGAATTTAATAAATTCACCATTTCAAAACGAACAAACCTGTGGATTGACTTTGGATATTCTCATTTTCTTGAACTTGAATCTTGACTCCAGAGCGCGGCTCAAACTTTGGAACAGAAATTCCTGCCAAAACCGTCTTAAAATATTTCGGATCGCGCTCACCTTTCAGCCCAAAGTTAAACGCGTGAAGATTTGCTGCCGCGATAACATAATCCAAGTGATTAGGCTGAAAGGGGAAATTTTTGATCAGTCAAATTTCACAAACTACAATAAGCTCACATCTTCAGCATCAAACTTGAGAACAGTTGGTGCACGTTTAGGTCCAGACCAGAATGGAGTTCCAGTTGATGTAACAGCGTCAGTTGGGAAGTTGAAAAGTAACTGCGCAATTTCATTCGCATGAAATTCTTCAAACTTCAATCGACCCCAAGCAATACATTGTTCGAAAGACTTAGGACGATCAGTGACAAGAAACGAGTGCAATCCTTCGATAACATCTTTCTATAAATTTAATAATAGAAACCGTTAGCAAAATGAAATTTAAAATGAAAAAACGTACCGCGGTTCCTGGCTCCTTCAAAGTAGTGTTGATGTAATTCGGTTGCGTCAAGTACAAATTGACATTCTCGGCCGGTGCTCTGAACAATCCATCAAATTTGTCGCGAGCCCACTGAATAGTGTGCTCAATTTGGTTTGGAAAGTTTTTCAAAGTGCAAATCGGAATTGATTTTTCAGGCGGGTCATTTGAAGATGAGTACGACTCAGTAAGGAACGGCAACACAACCTGAAAAAAATTATAAAAATTCAATAATTCCAAAACAGAAAAAATTAAAACCTGAGTGTTTCCTTTCGTTCCAAGAGTACCGCTTTCAAGAAGTGGTTTCCGGTAGTAAACACATCGTCTGTCCACGTACTTTCTTGCATCAACATTGTCCAATGCATTAGTTACGCCAGTTAACCCGTTCCAAAAATCGTCCCCAAAAATGTATTCTGTTTCAGGTCCAACACGATCCGCAAACGACTTGATTTTTCCACTCAAATCTGGATTCATCGCTGCAACTGCAGCAGCTGCACATTCGCTCTTGAGCTTTCCGACATCCTTTGGTCGAAACAAGAACTGTCTATTCAAATTCGACTTCTCGATAGTGTCCATGTCAGTCACGTAAATGTATCCGTTGGGTCCACTGCCCAATCCAAGCATGGCCCAATTTTTTAGCATCTCACATCCGATCGCTCCGGCACCAACCAAGAATTGCCGCGCATTAGACAATTTGGTGAAATATTCAATCCCAAAGACACTAATCAATCCATCATATCGTGTGCCCTGTGGTCGGCAGCTCTGCTCGGTCAGATTACTGTTCGCTGGCAAACTTTCCAAGCTGTCAAAGAAGAGGTGCTGAAAAATTGGGGTGAATTTTCCAGAACACGCCTTGAGGACTTCCTGGGCAACAAGACCACCTATCACAGCCGCCATCGGCGTCAAATCTCCGCGCGCCTGATAAGCAAGCTCTTTGACTAGTTTTTCATCCAAATCAACAGGCGATGCATTTTGCGCGTTAATGGCAATCGCATTATTCAAAACTTCGACGGCGTGAGCTTCGTGGCGGGGAATGGGGAAAAATCCGTGTTTTGCTTTGAATGCATCCAATGCATGAAACGCGGAGAGAAGTTGCGCAGGGCGATCGAATTTTGCATAATCAGAGTAAACGAATTCAGGCTTCACCAGGGATTCCCTCAATGGAACCTGCGAAACTTCTTAACCTTTGGCAGCTACTATAAAAAGAACGGCCAACTTACAAATTTTAAAATTTTCGGTTGTTTGACTTGAGTGAAAATACCGCCAGTTTTGTAGATTCCTAAAGATGATGTGTCGCCAATTTTGAAGGTATATGGTCCTGTTACGGTGATTTTACGAGGTGTGGACTGGTTTAATGACTCCATTCCTTGAACTTCCTGGAATGTGACAAAATCGCCGTCTTCCAAACCGTGACGGTGATCTTCCAAGCACGTTACAAGACCATCGACGTCCTGATCGAGTGTCAAACAAAGAAGTATTAGAAAAAAGACTTACACTCGAGATTCCAGCAACCATTCCATGGATTGCTTCTTCACCCGTTTGATCGTTTACAACAAATTCTTCACCGAAGTCGTTAAAGACAGAGCTAATTCCAAACAATAATTATTCGAAAAGAGAATTCAATCAAAGAAGAAAAAAACAAACCCAAAAAGACCTCTGATGTCTGATGCAATAAATTTAATTCCATGTTTATGTGTGATTTCATTCACACGTAATTGCTCAGCCAACGGTACGTCAGTCAAAACAACGACTTGATACTTAAGCAACTCTTGCTCTGTTAGTTCCCCATCGAAAGCTGAAACAGGAACATAGCTATTTAATTCTGCAAGGCGCGAAACTGTGGCTTGTGCGCGTGGTTTTCCGATATCACTTGTTTGCAGATAAAACTGGAATATTCAAAACAATGTGCAATCAATCCGAAAGACACTGGTGAAACAAAAATGAAAGTAATAATTACTTGAGACGACAAGTCGGTGATTTCAGCAAGTCCTTTGTCATAGATTGTCACCGACTTAACCCCTACATGAATGTAAAACACGAAGTTCAGAAAATAATTCGCCGAAAACGAAAAAAAAAGGAAAGTGTACCAGCTAAAATGACATTCTTGGCTATTCGTCGGTAAGATCACGTGTTCGACGGATATATTCAAATATTTAGCGTCTTTAGTGAGAATTTCAAATCCGCAGATTGGGTATCCATGAAAATTCGGTTATGCAGGTTTAACTCACCGATTTCGACACCAAGACCTTTCATTCCAACAATGAGGACGTTTGATACACTCATTGCGAGCATTGCTTTGTGGCCCAGTACATAGCTGTCGCATTATTTAAAATAATAAAAAAGGTAATGTTAAAATTGATTTTCTGGCGCAACGAGAAATAAAGTCTGTTTACAGCTGACGAGAGTAGAGCCCTTCGTCAATTGCATCAACAGGTGCTTGTTGAACGCCTTCCATTGATGACGACATTATTTTTGAGTTTGATCTTGTTTTTTTTTTTGATCAACCTTCCATTTGTTTCGACACAGACATTGTCATTTGCCACCCACTGCGAAATAGAGAATGGAAGAATTAAAATATTTGCATTCAAAGCTGCCCCTTTCTTCTTGACTCGTAAATTATCAGAAATTGATGAAACAGGCAAACAAGATAGACCAGCACAGTAACGAGTCAAAAAAATTTCATTTTATCATAATAAATGTAATTCTGGTTGTGGAGTAGCCGGCGCATTTTAATTTTTTATTTATTATTTATTGTTTGCCTTTATCAAAAATTTGGTACTGCTAGCAAGAGATTGGAACCAAGGCAAGCTGAAAGACTCCTGAAAGTGATCTGCTTGATATCCATCATGATTTCTTTTTTCGCTTCTGGTTCATTGAAGGCACAAGAAATGAAAAGATTTTGTCTCAAAAGTTGAATAAAGATATCGAAATATTTGAATTTATTGATTATTTTCTTAAATATCAGTCTCAATCAAAACCTTGGATGAAGTTAATGGGATTTTAAAAATAACCCATTCTACAATTGTCTTGTCTCCATGACCAAATTGTTTCTCACATACTTCAGTGGAACGTGACTCCTTCTTCAACTGTAATAAAAATTTCCTGCTTCTTGCTAACAAACAAAAACCTTGAACTTCATTGATATTGAATCCAGGAGCAGCTAATAGTCAATTGTCCATGTTTTATGAACAGCTAGGGAGTCAATCAGTCCAAATGCTGTTTGATGAAGTGAAAAGTGCTTCAGCCAAACAACAAGATGAGTTCCAAAGTTCTTTATCAATATGAATCCATAGTTTGGAATATTTCATAGCTTGTAGTATTGCCTGTTGTCTGGAAGGATCTAGATTTTCATTGTTTTCTAAATCTTGGGGGTCGGCTTCAGCAGTTTCATCTAAGGCTTTTGATATATTTGGATCAACCCTCATAAAATTTGCAACTTTGTGAAATGCTTTTGGTTTTGCATACAGTTGATTGTGGAAACAAATTTTAATAAGCAATAAGACATTTTTAAACTTAAAACTGCATCACTAACTCTGATTTCACCTTTCAAAGGCAACTTGAACTAATTTGTTTCTCCTTCTGCTGGGGATATGAGGAAACTCATTTGCTTGGTTATTTGGACAGCCAGCTCGCGGGTGGGAACGATGGAAGTCATGGAGAACTTTGAATAAAATTCAATGAATTCAACGTTCATTTGTTTTATTTTTCGATAATGTAAACATTATTTCTTTACACTCAAAATCAGAGCAACCTTCATTGACTCCAAAAACCAAACTCGTAAAACAAGAAAAAAATAAACTCTCCTGTTTCATTTATCAATACCCTCAAACACCAGTTTTTTCCGCTTCATCATATATCAGCCGCGACGATTTGGTACCATGTATTTTCCTGCAGTTGCATTATTGCTAGCAGCAGGAGTTGCCGAGCCGCTCTTGGCTGCCTCTCTAGCTCTCCAACCACCACCGCCACTATCGCCAGCAGCTCCAGAGCTCGGCTCATCTCTTGGTGCATCACGTTTTGGTCCGAATGCCGAAGGACGATCTCCATCCCGTCTCTCAGATCCTCTGGATGATCCAAATGCACCAGACGATGGACGATCAGTGAACCGATCCCCACTACCACTTGCTCTATCACCACTGCTGTATGCAGGCCGCGCCCCTCCTCCTCCGCCTCCTGCTTCCACGCGTTTGGCTGGTAGGACATACAGTCCGCCGGAAGAAATTACACTTGGAGTTGCAGAGGCTGGCGCAGCTGGCTCCTTGCGTTTCCACCCATCGTCGGCTGCGGAATCTCTGACTGCCGTCGTGACTGCCGTTGGCGGTCCGCGACGAGTCCACGCGCCGTCTGATGGTGCAGCCCGTGCAGAAGATGACGGTATTGCTGGATTTGACGCGCGGGAACGCTCGCGCTGCAGTTTTTCTTCAATCGCTCGTTCGCGTTCACTTTGCAGTCGTGCGATTTCGTCCAGTTTCCTAATTAAAATTGATATAGTTAATTTTGAGAAATCGTAATCGGGAGGACAAATAAAAAATAAAAGGGCGAAATAAAAAGTATGCAAAAAGAAAAATGCTTACTTTGTTCGTTCTGCATCTTCAAGCTTCTTAGCCGCATCGCGCACAGCCTTCTCCTCAGCGAGTTTAGCAGATTCAGCTAACCGGATTCTCTCATTCTCCACAAAGATACGCCGCGCTTCCTCTTCCTTGTTTTTACGCGCCAGCTCGTCAAATTTGACTTTCTTGACCTCAGCAATCCGTTTCGCCTTGGCTTCTTCAATCAAAACATTCGCCTCAGCAACTTGCGCCCCATACGCCGTTTGTCTAGCAGCGTTAAGTTTCGATTTGAAATCCTCGTAATCTGGCAACATTCTTGTGACTCGAGATTTAACCTTCAAGTCTTCAGTATGCTTCACTTGAGCCGCTTCGAGCTTGGCATTCTTGAGCACAACGTAATACGCCTTATCAATTTTTTTTTGTTCAACGTAATCAGCCCCCCATTTTACAGTTTCAGCCTGCCGGTACGCGCGCTCAGTATGATCAAGTTTTTTAGTAATCTGTTTCATCTTGCTTGCAAGTTCACGTTTCTCTTGTTCGAGCAGTTCAAATTGCTTGCGCATCAAAGTTTCACTATCAAGCGTCATAAGCTCTTCTTTACTGTTTTTGTTTTTGCCGTCCCCAGCTATTCGCTCCGCGAGTTTCACAGCTTCTTCACGTTCTCGGTCAGCCCGAATCTGCGCAATCTTGGCAACTTCACGCCGTCGCATGTCCTCCTCCATGCGAACCTTTTCCGCTTCGAGCTCGCGTCGCATTTGCTCTTGCCGCTTGATTTCATCCTGCCGTGATTTCTTGGCCGCTTCGTATTCTTTAATTTCCCGCCGTTTTTCAACCAACACGACCCGTTCGGCAGCGAATCGACGCTCGCCTTCCATACTTTCCAGCGCCGCGCGCAGCCTCTCGTTCTGCGCTTCACGCTTTTCGACGAGTTTCGTGGGATTGATTAAATACGCTGCTGCGTTTAACCGCGTCGCGAGGGTCGTCAAGTGCGCACGCATCAGTTCACTCGGCGTTAATGTTGATGTTCCCGTGGCTGTCCATGATGCCTTGTGGACACCTCCTTTTCCACTCGCACCGGAAAACACGTCGCTTTCAAACGTGATGATTTTCGCCATGTGGTTGATGCGGATACTGAGATCACCGTTACGGCATCCGTTCATGATGAATTTCTCAATGCTGCTTTCGTCGTGTATAATGTTGGTATTAAGGCACGGGAAGCTCGCAAGGTTGACGATAGCGTCGATTGTGATACTTTGGTACACTTGACTCAACTGCTGGAGCAGGCGAGTTAAAATCACTTGATGCAACGGCCGTGCGTATTTAGTCAAGTCCTTTTGGTTGCTGAGTTTTGTGATGATTGGTGCAATCTTTTTGCAAATTGAAAGCGGATGGAAGTCGACTTCGAGAATATTGTAAAGTTCACGAACTTCCGGACGGATGCGCGAAAAAACAGGTTTACTAAGGGCTTCCTTCAGAAGAGATTCACGAGTTGGTGTCTTGAATGCGCGCAAAAGATTGGTGAGTCTTTGATCGCGAGGTTTGTTATCATCAGTATCAGCTGTAGTGCTGCGGGTCTTGTTTGCAGAAATTATTGGAATGGAGAGAGCGGAAATTAGGACAATGGTCGCCATTCTGTTTGTGTACGTGTGGATTTGTTTAGAAAGTATTCAATTACTCAAATCTTTTGCGGGAAGATAATAAACCTTTCATGCTCTTCGTCAGAAAGATTTTTGTTTGTTCGAACAATCGCAAACAATTTGCTGAAAGCTGCAGCATGGAACAAATAGTTTTCACCAACAATTAAAATTCTTGCAAGTTTTTCGTAGTAGTTGGCAAGCATAATCGCCTTTGGTGGTTTCTTGGAAACGATAAACAAAGTGTGGATGTCTTCAACACTACGGAATCCTTCTTGCCAAAGTTCTAATTCAGCAGCAGCATTGAGTTGCTCAAAGCGGGTACCTAGATGACGCTGAAGAGTTTCTGGGTCGCTGAGATTGATTGAGTGGGTTTGACCTGCGTATTTAGCGCTGGTGGTGAGATGTTGTCTCAAAATTTCGCAAAGCCGACGAAATTCAGTTTTGCGGTTATATTTCAAGCAAAATTTGAAAGCTTGCGATGCCATGGCCTAAAATTCTTTGTTAGAGATAAAGAGAGGGGATTCGCAACAAGTTTTTCACCTGATACAAAACTTCCAAACGAGAGTTATTTCTCAAGATATCTAAAGCAGTTCTATAAGATTCCCACAAGAATTTGAGCCACGGCGTCACGACTTCGCGGTCAGTTCGATCTTTCGAAACGTCGCCTGATACAGTCGAGAGAATGATTGACTCTGGAGTCTCCAGCGCTTCCAAATCTTCGACATTGTCCAAATTAATTTTATCAGCTTTTGTTTGAGCTTCAGCGACTTTGGATTCGGAGAGGTCAATGAATTTTTTGATGACGAGCTGTTTTTTTTTGATCAAAATCGAACCAAAAAAAATAACCATCGACGAACCTCAATTGCCACAACTGACACATTCTGAGAAATATTTTTATATTGATGCAAAACTTCTTTCGCCATTTTTCCTTTCCGAAGAAGCGCCGACAACTCAATAAAACGCAAAACGACAGGCTCAAGCGTGGTGATTGCTGTAGATCGTGAGCGTTTCGACATGATTACTTCATGTAGCAGATCGAGTGCCGTTTCGCTCTGGTTGACGGCCATGAGTTCTATTTAAACAACGTTCGCGGAGAAATCGGGATCGACACAACGCATTTTGTATGCGAATGCGCAAGTGGGGCGTTATCGGCATATTTTGTAATATTTTGTGGATCAGCCGAACAACTTTGAAAAGAACATGGATACTCCCAGACACATACCCTCGGCTCTCTTCAGGGCATTTTCGGGCCGCTGGTATATGCGCGACTATAAACGGAAAAGGGTCAATAATATTGTTCATATGCTGATGCAGTTTCCGTTTGAAAGTGCAGAATAACCTCTCACCATTTTTCGTGTCAGGAAAAAAAAAAGAAAGCCTGATAAATTTTTGTTTCGTTGACCCTCCTAAATAAATTTGCTTGCTTGCATGCCTATTCTATAAAATTGATCCAAAAAGCAATCAAATAAACACATGAAGAGTCCTACAGACCACACAAATATCTCGCTGTATGTTTGTTTTGACTATCTAATTCAACTTGCCAGCATTTAAACTCCTAGCACGAACAGCAAAACTGATAGTTACTTGATTTTTTGATGAAAAAAACTCAACAGGTTTATTTATTTATTCCAGTAACTCCTTAAGACTAGCGGGCTTTAAGTTACTAAACCTGAAAGCAGGAACGGCACCAGTGGCAGATTTAACGTCGAGATGCAAACGCGACTCGAGCAGTTCTACTTAACGCGTTGATTTTTTTAGTGATGCGAGAGTAGTTTCGATTTCGTTATTGAGCTATTGTTAGTTTGTTAAAGAGATGAATGCATGATAGTCAGGGAATTCTTTGCAATTGACGAGACGTCAGAGGAATGAGGATGGTGACCAGACTTGATACGGGTCTTTGCGAAACACGATCAAGGCACACCGAAAAGCCGCCAGCAAAGAATCACACTTTGAAGATTTAGAAAGACACGATAGGAATGACAGCCAGTTGGTATAGTCGACTTTCGCTTGGTGGAAACATGGCAGGACTTCGCGAGTTTCGTTGCGACGACGGTTCAGATCGATGAGCAGTTGGCGAGTAGCCAGGATGTTTTCGGCCAGCCGCTCGACGTGTGCTTTCTTTTCAACAAAAAGTTTTCAAAAAGCAGTAATAAATGGCTTTTGCTGGTGGAGCTCGAGGTGCCGGGGCCGTCCGCCTCCCCGCCGAAGTAAACCGCATTCTGTTTGTGCGCAATCTCCCCTTCAAGATCTCGGCCGACGAAATGTACGATCTATTTGGCAAGTACGGCCCCATCAGGCAGATCCGCGTCAGCTCAAGCCCAGACACTAAGGGAACCGCTTTTGTCGGTATGAACTCCTTAAACTGCTTAAATTCTTTTAACTCTTTATCCTGTATTACGGTCTCTCAGTTTACGAGGATATCATGGATGCAAAGGCTGCGTGTGACCATCTGAGCGGATTCAACATCATGGGGCGATACCTGATTGTCTTGTACTTTTCGCCCTCTAAACAAACAAAGAAATCTGATCTGGCGTCAAAGGTCCTTTTATTTTACACAATATGTTGCACTGACAAAAAATGAAAGCAGGAAGCGGAATTGGCGGAAATGAAAGCAAAATACGGCGAGGCCTGATTGTCCATACCCTACATTGATTTATTATTATTCAATACAAAGCTTCACATAAACCCAATCATTCCTGTCCTATTTTTTTTTTTTTTGTTTCTACTCACTCATTTTACGCAATCAAATTCAGCGAGTTCGTTTACATCACAGCCCCAAGTTTCAAAGGCAGCCAGCAATATCGCCCACGCTTTTGAAAATGCTGGACTTCTCTCTTTTCCCAGCCATGGCAAATCCAAAAGGTGTATTGTTTCGAATTTACGCTTTTTGGATTTCTATTCCGCAACAGCGGACTTCGGAATTTAAAAAAATGTAAATTCAACTTGTTTTCGACTACAGTATCGCTCAGCACTCTTACTGTTGGTATACTTTCGAAACCCGCGTGCATTTCGAAAAGCTATAATTGATTGAATACGAAACATTTGCCAAATATTCCAAAGTGCACAGCTCAGTCTCTTAACTGATTAACGGCGAATTTGAGCGGCGACGATCGTTGACAATGTTGGATATATCTATGATTCCGTCGAAATCTAATTTTTCCGATGTTTGGGAGCCAGGATCGATTTTTCGGAAAACTAATTTACGTCTTTTTGCCATTATTTCATCAGTCATCTGAACAGATTTTCAATTTCGCCGCAGCTTGCGTGATGCACTGTTTTTGAATCCTGTCAACAACTGTCGTCTACAGTCATTTAACACTGTTCCTATCCTTATTCTGGAAGGACTAAGCGATGCGTTGTTTTGCGAAAGAATTAAAGCCGATGGTGAAGGCTGCCCTTCACCCATTTTCTAAGGATTGATTAGTGACCTGATATTTCCCAAAACTAGCCAAAAAAGATATGCAAAACTCAAGCAGAAAATTTTGATCACATATGGAACTGCCCCAAAACAACTAAAAACACAAATGCAATAACAAACACCATACTGAAACTACTTACCGAAAAAACAGAAGAGAAAAACATGAAAAACACATATTTACAAAAAATTGTAACCATCACTGAAATAAAAAATACACAATTCAATCAATCACAACTTGCAAAAGGAATAATAACAAAAACAATCATAAAAAAACTTACACCAGCCAAAATAGAAACAAACTTGTAATAAACTTGACCAGAAGGAGAGAAGTGTGAAAGGTCTATTTGGCTAACTATATGTTGAATTTGATGGCAAACCTGATTTAATGGCTCGAAAATAGTAAAATAAAATATATTCAAACCAGGCAAATTATTGCACCAACTAATGGCACATAATGTTCTGGCAAAGCATCTGAAACTGATAGAATGTTTGTAACACATGGCATACTGAGGAAATAAGCAGCACAGTTGATAAAGATTGGATTTACAAGTCTTTCCATGACTTCATTATTTCCAACCATTTTGTAGTTGTGCAAAAACCTAAAAAGATTGACTTTTAAAGTTTTCAAGCAAAAAATTAGTTGAATGTTACCTTTGTTCACTGTCAATAAGTCTTGCAGCTTTGTTTCTATCATTTCTAATTTGGTATGGATCAGAAAGGGCAAATATTTGAACCAATAGGTGAAAAGTGAGCAGAAAGAACCAACTGTATATTTATACTGGCATATCCCAAATTAAATCTAAGCATAATATTTTATAGCACACTATCTTCATCATACACTACATCCAGCTTTGCAGTCCAGTTAGATGTGAGTTTTGTACCTTGTAAAGCATCAGTCACCAGAGATTTCAAATAGAGAACTTTGTCTCTGTCAACAAGGCCTTTAGATTTGGCAAAGAGCTCATTAATCAAAGCTGAATTTTTAAAACAAGCATCTAATATATTAATT
>JADGJH010000380.1:3342-19857 GCA_027596945.1 Physocladia obscura
TTTTTTTAAATTTTTTTTTGATTTTTAAAATTCTTGAGAATACACGTCTTCCACCACAAGTAATTAATTTTATTAGTAATAAATTAAACGTCCACATTTGCCTGCCATTCCGCAAAAGTCTTAAATCCTTTTGGATTGATTTGCACATCTCCCAGCAGCAACTCCACGATCTCTCTCTGTCCTCTTTGATGGGCCCCTTTCAAAGCTTCATTACTCAAAGCCGCTGGATTGATATTCACCTGTGACGCGAGTTGCAGAAGCGATTTCACTGTGTCAACCACACCCCGCTTCACAGCACTCCGAAAAATAAGATTATTTGACCACCCCAAATCAAATCCACCCTCTTCAGCCAACATGCGCACAACACCAGGCTGCATGGCAAAGTTTTCGTTTTCAACCATGCGTTTGAACATAAATTTGGGGATTTTCAACTGTTTCGACACGTCCAGCACAACACGCAACATTTTTAATGGTTCCTCTATGCGTTTCGTCGTCAAGAATCGAACCATTGAATCAAACAACTTGTTTTGCGGTGTTGGTGTGAAGCGGGGGTCATTCAATAAACTTACAAGAGACAAGTCAGCACTGGATTCAAAAGCTTTGGCAAGAAAGAGGCGTTCTTGATCCCTGTTCAAAAATACCAACTTTGGATGTTTGAGTAAGAAGGCAGTGACTTTCCCCGAATTTGCAACAATAGCCAATGTCAAAAAGTCGGTTAAAAATGCAACTGTACTGTTCTTGGGGTCTGCCATTACGCCATACTGCGGGTTATATGCCCTTGCAGTGTTCAAGTCGAGTTTGTCAAAGATGAACTTGAACACGTCGACGCTATCAGCGTGAGCAGCGGCCCATAATAAATCTGTCCATTGCCAGTCCTCGAGTGCAACTGCATCATTTTCACCACCTAACACCATAGTCAGAATATCCACATTTCCACCACGAACAGCCGTGGACGCCAACCCCGGTGCATTCAGCTTCTTCTCATGGGCAAACAATAAGCCAACAGTTACTTTGAAGCCACATAGACACGCCCACTCCCACATTTTCGGGTCGATTGTAAACTGGGGATTGCTTGCAAACGCAATCCCCACAGCTTTTGCCGCATACGTTGGACTGGTGCGATATACTGGCACCTGAAAAACACGCCCCGAACAGGTAGACACCATATGAGCCTCCCAGAAACTAGAGATTCCAAACAAAACAGCCAAATACGCAGGAGGCAGATTCATGTACGAATCCATCAAGGCAGCTAACTGCGCAGCAGGGTGTGCATGTGCTTTATTGTTTCCACTACCGCCAGCTACAGCTACTTGTGCAGCATGATAGGCTTGTTCTTCATCGTCCGTGTCCACAAGGTCTTCCCAATCACTAGTGGCATCACCTCCCTTGCCAGCTACTCGCTCCGCAAGCGCAGTATGCACTGCAGACTCCAGAGTCATTGGTATTGGTGCTCGGATGTTGATTTGCCGGAGCAAATGCCTCTGGGCATTCTTGTAATCATGCAGAATGAATCCGAATGCTGCTTCTCCAAGCACACAGAGGGCAGCTCCATCATTGATCACACTGAGCTGATATGCTACCTTTTGCTGAATTTCTGTTGGCAGGCTTTGCAGCATTTGTCTCAGTGCGAAAAACGACAATAAAAATTTATAAATGTCAAAGTGAATTGTCATACTTTCTTTCCTTGGGTTGGCCGAAAAAGCAATGCTAAACGTCAAGGCTCAATTTCCCGATATTCAAAGTGCGCATTTTGTAGTAGTTCGTTTTTTCCCAAATTGCTTCATTTTTTCCCTCCCACTCAATGCAGCAATCATAATCCAAGCTTTGTGTACATAGCATTGGACAGAATGGCAAAATTTTACATTTGTTCAAGTAGTAAATGTTGAGTTTCGCGTTGTATTTTATTTTAATATTCGCTATTGAATTTCACAGTGAATTTTGGTTTTTTACTTCAATTTGATGGATTTTTATGTTTGCATTCATATGATGTTACCAAAATGCCTCAACTGAGAAATTTCTTTTTATTTTCGAGGGAAATTGTTTTAATTTATTTCATCTTATTGGAACTTCTGGTAGTTATTACAACAGTATTTTTGCTTGGAAAATTGGAGAAGGCAGAACGTATTTCATTCACGCAATAAATTACGAGAAGCACAAGAAGTGCATAATATTTCAGAAATTTCGCTCCAAACTTTACTCGGTTCATGTTGGCGGTAAATCTGGATTTGCTTTTGGCATGCTGAACCTTTTTTTTTTAAAACGAACAAACTTTTACTGGAATTTTTCAAATCGACTAGAAGTATTATGTACGCTTTAATAAAATGTTTTTTGATAATATGTCGTTCGCGTTTCACAGTTTCCGCTGGTGTTATTGTGTTTGGAAACAATGAATGCACTTAATCTTTGACAGAAATAGAAATGGACGAACAGCAAATCCAAAACCAAGGGATTGGAATTGGGGGATTCTTTGGGCGACTTGCGCGGCGGCTGGGTATTGTTGACACGCGCTACGAATCGGGTCCGGCAGTAAAGAACGGGCGCGTGCGATTGCTCGATGCCGAGCTCCGCACTATCCAGCTGAACGATTCCATCAAAAACAGCACTCGGGACTTTATCGACAACAAAATCTCAACAACAAAGGTATTCCGTCTGATCCGATCCGATCCAATCCGATGTGATTCAATAATACTCCATTCCAATCCATGCCGATTCGATTTTTAGCTAATTCCTCACGGCAAACTACACTTTTAACTCAATCATAGTACACCGTAATCACCTTTCTCTTCAAGTTTCTCTTTGAGCAGTTTAGCAGATATGCAAACTTGTTTTTCCTCTTTATCGGATGCGTGCAGGTATTTAAGTTTGCAATATCCAATCAATGAACTATTTTGAACTTCCACTTTTGCAAAAAAACCAACCTTTCAATCGAATATCGAAACCATGTTGCACCGTACCAAAAATTTACCAGCAAGTACCTGGTCTGTCTCCCGTAAACAGACTTGGAACTCTTCTCCCGCTCAGTATTGTCATTCTTGCTTCCGCCTTCAAGGAGGTTGTCGAAGATTCAAAGCGCGCCCGCGCAGACGCCAATGTCAATGCCTCCATTGTCAAGACACTTTTCGGCTCTCAATTTGTCGATAAGAAATGGAAGGATGTTGTTGTCGGCGACGTTGTGAGGTATCCCAAAATCTAGGAACTTCAAAAAAAAAAAAAATACAACGAAAAAGACAAAGCAGTGAATTAGTTACAAAAGCGAACCGAATCAAAGTTAAAATCAACTTTGAATTATTTATTAATCTATATTATTTTCTTTTATAGAGTCGAGAATGGGCAATTTTTCCCTGCAGATTTAATACTGTTATCAAGTTCTGAACCCGATGCACTTTGCTACATCGAAACAAGTAATCTGGACGGAGAAACGAACTTGAAAATTCGCCAGGGTCTTCCCGAAACAGCTCACTTTCTCGACGCCGAAACAGTCTCACTAATGTCGGGCGAAATCAAATGCGAACTTCCGAACAACTCGTTGTATACCTTCGAAGGAAATATTTCGTTTGCGGGATCGAAAACGGTTCCACTTGATCCGGGGCAGTTATTGCTGAGAGGAGCAATGTTGAGGAATACGAGATGGATTTATGGCATTGTTGTCTTTACAGGACATGAAACGAAACTCATGAAAAATGCAACGTGAGTTAGAATGGAAAAAATATTCCAGCAATGCAGCGTATCTATTTTCAACCAGCAAAACCAGTGAATCTTAAAAAAGAAAAATTTTCAAAATTTTCGATGTACTTATTGATGAGAAACCCTTTCAATAGTGCCGCGCCCATCAAATCAACAAAAATTGAGCGATCAGTCAACAATCAAATTATTTTCTTGTTTATCCTTCTTCTGGTACTGTCGGTGCTTTGCTCTGTGGGATCGATGCTTCGGACAGTTTAGTGTCTTTATATTCAAAATTCCATGTTCCAAGAACACGTTTTCAATCTTCGTTCAAATTTAATTAATTAATTTTGTTTTTTTCTTTTTTTTTCAGCTTACCTCAAATTTTGAAACGGAAATTCTCATGATTCAAAGAAGCAGCGTCGTGGTTGACTTTTTTTGGAATATTCTCACCTTCATGATTCTATACAATAATTTGATTCCGTTGAGGTAATTCGAGTTCAAAAAATTAATGTTTAATATCCTCAAACTTAAATAAAAACAAAAAGTTTGATTGTGACAATGGACTTTGTCAAATATTATATCGCATCTTTAATAAGCTCAGACCTCGATATGTACTACGAGCCAACCGACACTCCTGCAACAGCTCGCACTTCAGCTCTCGTCGAAGAACTGGGGCAGGTTGATTTCATATTCTCCGACAAGACTGGAACTCTTACATGCAATGTCATGGAATTCAAAATGTGTTCAATTGGGGGAATAGCGTATGCTGAAGTTGTTCCTGAAGATAAGAGGGTTCAAGTTGATGATCGAGGGAAAGTTTCTGTAAGTTTGCCTTGTTACACTTGTTTTTCATGTTATATATAATAATAATAAGTGTTAAATTTTATTTGCAGGGATACTACGACTTTAAAACTTTGCTTCGAAACGCCGAAACGCACGAAACTGCTCAAGTGATCAGTGATTTCTGTACTTTGCTTTCTGTTTGCCATACCGTTATTCCCGAAAGAGACGAAAACGATCCATCAACAATTATCTACCAAGCATCTTCTCCTGATGAAGGCGCTCTTGTGAAGGGTGTTCAATCTTTGGGCTATACGTTCACCGTTAGTCCTCCTCCTTTCAATATCATATTGATTTATTTTTCATTTTTCGCAGACTCGACGACCGAAATCTGTCAGTGTCGATCATTCTGGATACACTCACGAATACGAAGTTTTAAATATTTGCGAATTCAATTCAACAAGAAAGCGAATGAGTGCAGTTATTAGAATGCCAGATGGAACAATCAAATTGTATACAAAAGGTGCCGATACTGTCATTTTCGAGCGTCTCGCAAAAAATGGAAATCCATATGTTGATATCACAATGATACATTTGGAGGTTTCAATTTTTTTTTTTATTTTTTTTTTGTGATTAATTTTGTCATTCGACTCAGGACTACGCCAACGAAGGTCTTCGAACACTTTGTCTTGCATACCGCGATGTTAGTGAAAGTGAATACGCAGAGTGGTCTCGCATTTATGACCGTGCTGCAACCGGACGGAAGCACTAGATCAAGCAGCTGAAATGATTGAACGAAACTTAATTTTGCTTGGTGCGACTGCGATTGAAGATAAGCTACAAGATGGTGTGCCTGATGCGATACACACACTTGCGACGGCGGGAATAAAATTGTGGGTTTTGACTGGAGATAGGCAAGAAACTGGTGAACATTTATTTATTTATTGTTGTTATTGGAGAAAGTTTCTCTAATTTCGTTTTTATTAAATTTTCAAGCAATAAATATTGGTTCTCGTGCAAGCTTTTGAGTGAAGAAATGACGATTCGTGTGTGCAATGAAGACTCGTATTTAGACGCAAAAGTATTTCTCCAAGAAAAGCTTGATCATTTCCGACGAACAATTGCACAAACTGAATCCGACGCCGCGATTGCGAACAAGTATACAGGGTTTGGAGCGAGTGTGTGGAAATGGATTGACGAGGACGGAAAATGGTTAGCGAAAAAACGCAGCATCTCTTCAATTATGGATAAACTGAAAGGGCACAAGGGTGGATTTTATATTGACAAAGACAAAGTTTTTGAAACAGAGGTTCTTTTTTTTCCCCCATTTACTAAAATTAAGAACATTAAGCCTTTCGCGCTTGTAATTGACGGAAGAACTCTTGAATATGCTCTTGAACCAGAATGCAAGTTAATTTTCCTTGAGCTTGCATGCTTGTGTAAAGCGGTTGTTTGCTGCCGAGTCTCACCTCTCCAAAAAGCATTGGTAGTATCTTTAGTCAAGCAAAACGTTGAAGGGGCTATCACGCTTGCTATTGGAGACGGCGCGAATGATGTCGGAATGATCCAGGCTGCACACTTGGGTGTTGGTATCTCGGGAGTGGAAGGTCTTCAAGCCGCCAGAAGTGCCGATATTGCGATTGCACAGTTCAAATATTTGCAAAAGCTGTTGTTGGTGCATGGAGGGTGGGCTTATGCGCGGTTAAGTAAACTTGTCCTGTATTGCTTTTACAAGAACATTACACTGTATTTGATTCAGTTTTGGTTTTCATTCGATAATGGTTTCTCAGGACAGGTATTTGCTGAACCTCAAAATTTTTCCTTTTCTTTTTTTTTTTTTGATTTTTCTCGATTTTAGACGATTTTCGAATCATGGATTCAATCTTGTTACAACATCGCATTTACATTGCTGCAACCAGTCGCCCTTGGAATATTCGACCAATTTGTATCTGCACGCATGCTTGATCGGTACCCACAACTATACAAACTGGGCCAGCGATCAGAATTTTATAATAACAAGACGTTTCTATTCTGGATAACAAGCTCGTTCCTCCATTCATTCATCATATATTCGTTATTGAAGACGGCAACGAACGAGTCGCAGATGCTTTCTGACGGCCGGGTTGTAAACATATGGTTGATTGGAGTGAATTTGTTTACTATTGATATCATCTTGGTGACGCTGAAGGCCGTGATAACACTCAACACGTGGACATGGTTCACGCGACTGGCGGTAATTGGAAGTTTGGTTGCGTGGTTGGTGTTGTTTCCGATTTATGGAACGGTTGCACCCATGATCAATTTGAGTCCGGAATTGTATGGGATACCACCGATTCTGTATTCGAGCGCTATTTTTTGGTTTATACTACTTCTTGTGCCTGTATTATCGTTAGTACGAGATTTTGTGTGGAAGTAGTGAGTGCTCCGTCCTTTTTCTCCTTGGATTTGAGTTGGTTACATGGCGTAATTAATTTTTTTTATCAGCTACAAACGAACGTATTAGAGCAGATCATATCACATTATCCAGGAAATTCAAGCCTTTAATATCCCTGATTACGCCCCTCGGATGGAGTGGTTCAAGCGGGCAGTATTTAGGGTTCGGCAAGTTCAGCGGCTAAAGTGAAGTCGAGGATTTGCGTTTTCGCAAACCGAAACTGGACAGGCTAATTTGATACGAAACTATGATGCAACGTTGCGTAAACCAAAGTAAGAAATAATGCTTGAAATTGCGTCATTAACTCTCATGATTCTTATCACTTAATTTAATTTTTGCATACAGGGGTTGATTACCGTCACTTCAACTTTTTTTCTTGTTTTTCTTTTTTTTTTGTCCTGAATTTTCTTTGGTTTGTTTCTCTTGTTCGTTTTTGCAATTGAATTTATATTGTCTGAGTTGATGTTTTTTTGAAATGAGTAATTGATTGAGCTGAATGAAGTTGAGATTAGAAATGATGTAGGGTGTCTGTTCGACTGAAAGTAAGATGGAACGTTACTGTCACATGTTCTATTTTATTTTTTAATGCTATTTTTCCTTTTTATATCGTTTCTGAACCCACCCCGAGGGTTTTCGCGCCTTGTTTTTACCTCTTTTCATTTCTGTTTCTCCTACGAAGTGGGAAAAATTTCGAATGCATCTTTATTTTTATCATCTCTGTGTGTATTTAAGAACTACTAAACGAGCATGTTAATGCAGAGTATGATTAGAAGGAATTGTTTATTGGGCTGAGATTCATCTCCACACCCCCACAAACAGATCTGGATAAACAAAAAATTTACGAAAATACAGTAACGGCAAAGATTTGATTGGAAGCACGTCGGTCAGTTGGATTGATTAGAATTGACGAATATGCAGGAAGGAAACAGTCTAGATCGCGAGAGTACATTCAGGCAGCTGGGTAATAGCGTGAACAATGAGGCAAATACGCCAATAGGATCTGGATCTGTTCACGCATCAACTGTGTCTGTGTCTGTGTCTGTGTCTGCGAGTGGACGTGAAGTAGCACTAGCTGCAGAGTCTGAGGAAATAGCAGCAACACTAACTGCTGATGCCGGCGTTGACGTGACGGCAACAACGAGACCTTCGCGTATCGACAGCCTTGCAAGTATCGCAAGCTCGGCCAGCTCAGCTAGCACCAACGCAAATACAGCACTAAGCGCGAACCCAAATGCGAACGCAAATGCAAACGCAAACGCAAATCCCACGTTATCGTCAAAGCGCAACAAACCGCTACAACTGCCTTTTTTCGGCAAAGGCTCGGCAAACAAAAACCAGTTTATCCTCACGGGGGATGGCTCGATCCCCGTGCCAATCAGATCGGACGGCTCGCGCAAACGCGTCCATCCAACTGCCGACCAACAGGCACTGCTCGAGTCTTTCTTTGCGAATAACCCAATGCCCTCACCTGTCGATCGCGCGATTATTTGCGAAGCCGTCAACATCAACTCTCGCTCCGTCCAGGTTTGACTCAGTCCACCCCCACTTTTTCCCAATCCTCAAAATTAGGGTTTCTTACCAATTTGCGCCACTTTCTCAATTTTTCCAAGTTTGCTGAAAATTTTTGCATATGCTGTGGGGTAACAAACATAGGTTTGGTTCCAAAACAGGCGCGCCAAAGCGAAACGGGAAGCGGAAACTGGCTCATCTCTCCCAATAAAACAAACTCGCAGTCGTCGTTCACAGACAGATTCGGAGTCGGAAGAAACTGAAATTTCCGACGACGATGATTCTGAGTATCAGCAATTTAAACAGCGAAAAGACAGCAAGAAAGAAAGCGCAGGTAGCGGTAGCATAGGCGATGGGAGTATTGGCGGCAGCCGTGAAAATTTAGTCTCTATGCAACAGCATCTGCAGCAACAGGACCTGCAACAGTTTAATATCGATTATTCTTCCAGCTTATCACTCATGCCTGGAGATTCTCCAGTATCGCCATATAGCAGTAATCCTACATTTTTTAGCAGTAATTCTGCATTGCAGCTTCAAGGATTGGCGCTTTCTCCGTCGCACGATTCAATGTTTGTTTGGGGGCAAACGAATGCAAACACAACCCCTCAAATCCAAAATAACCAGTTTGTTCTCCAGCCTCAGCTTCCCCAATTGCAACAATCACCACAGCTCAATTTTATTCCAAATCCATTCCACTCGAACCAAAATTTTCAACAGGTATCATCATCCTATGAACCTAAAATCAGACCTTTCGTTACCACAAAATAAATATTTTCCATACCAACTCTGACAATAATGACAAAAACAGCAGTCCTCAACGATATTGACGATTCCCAACGACCCAAACACAGACACTGCATCTCCAACCCGAATTTATGTCTCCGAACTTACAATCGGCACATGGCGCCGCGTTTCCACAACGTCAACAGACCTCATGTGTCATGTGTGGCAACAAACGGGCACACTAAGATGGTCGATTCTAGAATCAGGATACACATTCTGCATGGATGTTATTCTTGCCAGCGTGGTGGATGCTGCGATATCACCGCACGAAAGCCATGAACGTATGTCGTGGCTTGTGCTTGATATATGTAATCCTCCGTCGTTTCTACGGGAAGTCAAAACCACAGGTGTAAATGGTGCAAGTAGTAATAATACTGGTGGTAATGGTGGATCTGTTGTACACGAGCCGCAGCAGTTTATTCCGTGCAGTGATTTCAGTGAGAACTATCAAGCATCAACATGCACTAGACATACAATTGTTGGGGCTTCAGAAGAGGTGGAGAGGCTGTTTCTTATTTTATCGCGGTATTTTGACCAATTGAAGCAAATTTCTGGGATGCCTAGAACTCTATGATTACTCTTGTGGAAAGAGAGAAAAAGCAATGGAATGGAACTCTTTTTTTCTTTTTCGTATTTTGACACCCTATTCGACCCTTCTACCTTGTTTAACATTCCTTGTTTGATTCTATGTTTCTTTCGATTCTTATTTCTTCCTTGCTTGCTCCTTTGAATGTATGACTGGAAGGTATTGTGCGTACCAAGAAAAATAAAAATAAAATAAAATGTTGAATGTAACAGACGAAATTTATAAGAAAACATCTATTTTCGGTTACTTTATACCTTCGGGGATATCATTTACTGCATCTAGCAGTTCATAAATAATTAGACATATATTATTCATGGGCAAGAGGAGGAACTGTAATTCCACACCTATCAACACAGTCTATAATTTCCTAAATTGTAAACTTGATTCACGAAGAAGTATTCAATTGTCACTAGAAAATTTTCTCAGCCAAGTCGTAAAGACAAAAACTAGAAAATATATCAAATCCATCAAAAGTATCATTTAGACAATTTGCAAACAAAAGGTTAATGTTTATTGCAACAAATTTCGAAGTTCCTCTGGAATTTCCAACGTTTCGGGAATGTAAATCTCGAGTTTTTCGGCAGCAAATACAGGAACCCTTGGATATTCCGGTTCCGGCTCCAGAGAAACTGGAATAATATCGCGATTGCTCGTGGCACTCGCTCGATTCTTAACAAGTTCCAAAAACTCTGGCGTGATTGGGGAATCGACATCTCTAGTTGGATAATTGCTGTACAGCTTGTAGATCTGGGATGCATTCAGCAAGAACGCAGTTTCATATGCAGTTTCAACATCTTCAGAGTCATTTTTGTTGTATGTGAGAATCCTTGCTGCTTGAGAAACCATGGTTAAATATTGAAACCCTATAAGAAGTAAATATAATTCTATTTATGAGAAATTTTCCAATACCAAAAAAATTACCTTTTTGCAATCCAAGTCGTCCAGCAAATTCTCCCAGTTGCTGTAAATTATACTGCACCTGCATTGCACGTTTGAAGTTCAAAAAGTTTCGCTTCATGATGAATCCGTTGAATGCAACAACTCCCATCGTTCGAAACAGCTCCATCATAATTCGCCAATATAACGCGTCAGGCAGTAAGTAGTTACGCAAAATCCTGTCCACATTTGTCAAAAAAACTTTCAGATCCAGCATGGCATTTTTTCCTGGATTCTCCGCACCTGCAAATACACCCCAGAATCCGCCTCCAGTTTCCACTCTCATATCTTCTAAATCCTGATTTTCAAGAATTGCAGGCCCGGCGATAGCTCCAGTCTGCTCACGTAAACGGCTGATGAATGTTGGCAGAAGATCTGCTTCAAGCAGATTTGATAGAGTAGTTTGAATTTCTCGTATTTCAAAAACTGTTGGCTTGTTGTTTGGCCTCATTACTTCACGGTTATACAAAAAGGCGACACCACACTGCAATTGATAAACGTTTGAAATCCAAAACGCCGTTTGTGTTCCATCCTGAGATTCTTTGACAAGGCTTGAAATATCTTTATGAAAAATTAGTTGGAGAGAATGCACAAAAATTAAATAAAAGGAAGTATAAAAAGTAAAAAAAGAAAAAAATAAGCACTAAACTCTTCGCAGTTCGATTGCACAGCTCATCAAGCTTCTTCAAAAAACCCTCTTCAATTTGTATCGAGAACAAATTACTCAGAAAATACGCGGGATAGAATATTTCGCGGGCAACTGGTGTTAACTTCAAATTGAGTTTGGGAGTTTTGCTGTGAGCAATTAAAATATCACAAACGATCTCAACGAAATTCGGGTGCATCAAAATTTGATCACGATTAGCCTGTGAGGAGTACAAAAAAGATTATTATTTCAACCAAACTATAAACCACATCAAACTGACATTTGTCGATTTCTGTGGCTTAACCATGCTTGATGTTCTCGGTAAAATATGAACAGTTTCCGTTGATGCAGGTGAATATTCGGCGGCACGAAACCCGTATGTTGTAGTACTTGCTCGATTCATCTTCTCATTATGCGCAACTTCCGCGTCGTCAACAATATCCTGCTCAAAAATTGATTTTTCACGCAATGTTGCGGTTCTTGTTGGCCGTGGACGAATAGGCAGTTTACTTGTATCTATTGTCAATCCTGTTGAGCTTGTGGAAGATGCCGTAGTAAGCGCAGCTTTCAAAGTGTCAATCTCAGCTCGAAGAGCAACTATTGTGGGATCTTCATGTTTCTGAGTTGCTGCAAAAAGGGTTTTGCTGCGTGCGAGTGAAGGAAATGAATTGGAAATTGTCTGTCCGCGTGCCATTGTTGGGGATGCTGGCGGCATTGCAGAAGAAATTGTTCGGCCGCGCGATAAAGCAGGGAAAGCTGTTGGCGGCGTTTCTAGCATTCCGTTTGGTTGTTTTTTGATCTGGTTCCGAGTAAGGCTAGCACCACGGTCTGATACGGGCGCCGGACTGAAACCGCGTGCAGGACTTGCTGCCCTTGAAATACTGTTGGACCTGGATGCATTCTCGGTCACCGAAATAATAAAACCATCTATCTTTGCTTGCATGACAATTGAAGTTAATCTATCTTTTTCAGCCGCAAAAATTGCTTCACTAGCAGCCAACCTTGTCACCTCATTTTGAAGAGCGGAAATATTAACCGCGGCCGATTTGTTAATTATATCAGCAGATTCGAGTTTCTCTTTCAATTCCCTAATTTCTAACTCATAGTTCACGCACTTCTCTTGCAGTTTTTTAAAATCAATTGTCTTCTCAGTCAAAGCTTGAGACAACTCAACAACTTTCCGATCGAGTTTGTAATTGCGTGATTCTAAGTTCGCAAAGTTTTCTTTGATTTTATCAACTGATTTTGCTTCTTTTCGCAATTCACCAAGCTGCTTTTTGGCGAAACGTATTCGAATCGCTGTTTGGAGAAATACAACATACTCGTATGATACTTTATATTCACGGAAAGCCCAGACACGTCGGAAAGCGGATTGAATCTTAATTGCGGCATTTTGTTGGCGTATTTCTGTTTCTCTTTGAATCCGAATAGCTTCTTGACGCGCTTGCTCTTCCGCAACTTGTTTACGCACAATGGCGCCTCGAATAACCGATTGTAAGTAAATTGCGGCAGCCTTGAGACGCAGAAACTTTTGTCGTTGCATGAAGCGCCTTGCGTTTTTGGATAAAAGGGTCACATACTTTTGATTTCTAGCCTTTCTCTTATCTTCAAATAATCCAATCTGTTTGAATTATGTTATTAAATAAATAAAAAATCAAGATTATGAATATACCAGTCCAGACTTGAAAAAAACCTTTGTTTCTCCAAATTGATACAATTCGGGTGCGATCCCAGCAGCAAATACAATTTTTTGTGCGAGTTCCTTTTTGTCCATATTCCAAAAATTGGACGAAATAAGAACGCTATATCGTGAACAAAACATTGCATAATCAACTTTGCTTGGGTATCCAGCACTACTGATTTTAATAGTCTCCAAAACTCCACATGCTTTTAGTTGGCTAAGAACCATAGGCCCAGTAAACTTGAAAGGCTCTTTTTCCATATTTGGTTTGATGCAACGAATGTACTAAAGTATTTCATGTTAAACAAGAATTATATAAATCCTGTTTTGTTTTTTGTATATTTTTTCTTGAAAACTCACATGTCCTTCAGTTGCTCTGATTGTTGTCATCAACTCTTCCAAAGAATTTTTAAACATTGATCCTAGCGTCGGCTTTTTCAATTTCTGCACTGTTGAGTTTTGCCTTACAACCCCCAATAAACTTTCGGCATCAATTTCTTCTTCAACAAAAAGTTCCTTCAAGAATAGATTGGAAGACTTTTCTAAAACTGCTTGTAATTCTTCACTCATACTGTCTTTGTTTTTTTCGACAAAGCCAGCAGAATTATACGTGACATCTACGGCGTAATGCATGATCGTAAAGTCAGTGTTTCCAAATCGCCCTTTTTTCCAGTATTTGTGCGTGCTCAAATGCTGAGTCATATTCCGCATGAATGTTGTGTCGGAACCTATGCCACTCTGTAAACGCGATTCTTCATCGAGAAGAGGAAGGATCCCCATTCTCATTTCTATCAGCTCGATGCATTCTTTGTTGTCGCTGAATTCAATATTTGTCCACTGCAGTTTTTCACGTCGGTATTCTTCTTGTTCATTGCGAAAAACATGGGCGTTAAACTCTTGCTGAAGCTTTTCGTTTGCGTAATTGATACAAAATTGTTCAAAGGAATTGACTTTAAAATGTTCGAAACTGGTTTTAAAAGTTTTAGTTGAATTGGACATTTCGAATTCTATTTTTAATACCCATAGATGTCCAAAACTCCAATAAAATGTTGTCCTTCATGTGACTGCCTTTTTAAGTTCTTATTGATAGCTTTGACAAGCCAGTCAAACAACTTTGTATAGCTGTGATCAAATAAATAAAACGAAAGTAAATCAATAAACAACAATTCTATGTCAGAAAAAATAAAGCTAAACTCACATTACTTTCGTAACAGAATCTCTCGAAATAATTGAATCTTTTGCGTTCATTGGCTTTAGAATTTTGTCTTTAATCATAATTTTTTGCGTTTTTGTAACCCATTTGACAAAGTCAAACTTGTCAATACCCAACAGTTCAGCTGCCTTTGAAAGAGAAGAGTCTTCTAATCCAATAATTGCGTCTTCTTTGTCATCTTCATTGAATATCTTAATATTTCCAACATGGAGCAATGCGGCACAAATGCGAAAAATCTCCCTGTTCCAGTGATCGATTAGAAATTTAATTTCTTCAGTCCGAAAAAATACTAACTATACCATTGTTTAGTGACCGACAATCCAAGCATTGACAGCGCCTTTTTCGTCAACTCAAATTCTTTTACGTCGTCAACATTTTTGACTACACCTACGCCTCCTTGATTCAGATAATAAAAAGTGTCCCAAGTACCTAAACCGAGTTCATCTCTTTCAGCTGTTGCGGCGGCAGCGCAAAGTTGATAGAAAATGTGATAATTCCGTTCTATTGGAGTGATTTATTGTTGATCGTTGGTCAATAAAAATTAAGAAAAAGTATTTTCGAACCATCTTTTGGTTGAAACATTAATCGTGATCTTTCCAAAAGATATGTACGAACTTTTGCACCAGTAATTCTGACCGCTCCGGTTTCTGGTCCAGAGAAGAAAAGCTCGACAAATTTTCCGAAACGCGAAGAGTTATCATTGCGTGTAGTTTTTGCATTGCCAAATGACTTTTTTATGTAAATTTTTCAAGTTTTTTTCTTTCTTTTTTTTTTTGTTGTAATAGGTATAAAATACCTCCAAGATTGGATTTGACGCGAGTACCGCTTCTTCGGTTTCACTCTTTTGGATACCGTTTAATAAACGCTCTGGATGCATATACAGTTGATTGTCATCAACTTTTGCGAGCGCGTCACGAACAGCCAAATATCGCATAATG
Organism: Physocladia obscura; assembly: GCA_027596945.1. Classification (NCBI taxonomy): domain Eukaryota; kingdom Fungi; phylum Chytridiomycota; class Chytridiomycetes; order Chytridiales; family Chytriomycetaceae; genus Physocladia; species Physocladia obscura. The sequence goes on from JADGJH010000380.1 coordinate 18,515, forward strand.
TATTTCGTTGACTCAGTTTTTCCAGATCCACTCTCTCCAGATACAATCACAGACTGGTTTTGCTCACGAAGCAATGCAACATAGCATTCTTCAGCAATCCCAAACTGAATGAAGGAAACTTGAACTTAATAATGTTGAAGAAGAAATCAAGAAAATTTCATACAATATGTGGCATCCGTTCTTCTTTTTTAACTTCGACGTAATCTCTCATAGTTTCTTCATTATATAAGCTGTCGTCACGAGAAAACGGGTTCATCGCGATCAAAACCATTCCAGAATACGTGTAGATACGTTCATCCGCAAATCTATTCTTAACACCAAAAAAAACAGCAGGCCTACGATCAAAATAGAAAAAAGTCAAGTGTATGTCACATCTAATAGACGAAATCAAATTCTGCTTACTCATGCAAGTGAACTAGTTGTGACAGATTGTCTGCGAGATCCTGGCCAGTGTTTTGTTTTGGCGGTAAGTCCGACCCATCGGCATTAAGTGATACAAGTGGCACAGAGAATTTTACAATCTGATTGTTGGTTTCCATTGTTGTGGTAAGTGATAAGTACGTAGTTGAACTCTCCCAGGTTTGCTTTGTCTACCTCGGATAACTTGTTCTCCAGCCGAAAGTCAACTGAAAAGACGCCACCACCAGCAGTGGCATCACGGATAGTTTCGCCTCGGATCCATCCGAAAGCATCGTCGCGAAAGTAACTGGTGGATCGGACGGTCAGCGCCAACAAAACCAAACATGAACTTACGCAAAAGTACCCTGTTTATACGCAAGAAGAGCTTTTGCTTCTGGACTTTCCGCTGGTGCGCTTGGAGCGGGTGCGTGTGGAATAGGAGGCATATAGTGTCACCAGTGTTTTTTTATATTTTAGTTTTGAGGTTCAACGTCTGAACAGAAAATCATGAACATCTTTCTTATGCCACCTCTCTCACTTTCTAAGTGAAAGTTTTTGACCCTGTTTTTCATTTTCATTCACTCTCGCTGCAACTCATAATAATAAAAAATACTACTTTTGAAATTTTGACTGATTTAAATAAATGGATTTTTTGAAATCAACCAATCAGATTGCCAGAAAAAATTTGTGCCATCAGACTATTTTGGAAGCTTCAGAAGGAATGAAAAGAAAGAACAAGATGAATAAAATCTGTACAATAAAGCAGGTGTTTAAATGCTACACAAATGAATGAAATCTACCCAACAGACTTATTATCACTTAGACTGTACCACACAGAACAACCAACTCTTCTCACAATTAATGGATTGTTGCAATCTCTGTTTATGATTGTGTATGGTAAGGAATTTTAGTGAGAATTCTTTTTTCTTTATTCTAGATTTTCA
>JADGJH010000381.1:0-19837 GCA_027596945.1 Physocladia obscura
TCGCCAAAATCCTCAAAAACCCGTTTTTTTAATTTTTTTAAATTTTTTTTTTAATTTTTTTTAAAAAAAAAAAAAAAAAAAAAAAAAAAACAAAAAAACCCAAAAAAAAAAAAAAATTGTTTTTTTTTTCTTGTGATCCCGATCTCCACCCTCAATCTCCTATCGCATAGAAACCAGTCCCGCAGTAATCAGTTTTTGTAATTTATATCGCATTGTCGCGTCGCGTTCTATCTTTGCTCTGACAATTTATTTAGCTATATTTTTCACAAATATTTGTTTCGTCGGTACCTCTCAACACCGTGTTTGCTCGATTTTGCTGTCATCAAAAACTCTTGAATTTTTGGATCTTGAAGAATTGCCTTGAAAAAAAAAAAAGCCAGTCAACAAATATTTAACACACACACACACATACGCAGCTGCCCATAACATCCTTTTTTGCGAGGAGAAAAAAAATTGATGAATACTTCATTTTTTTTATATAAATTTTAAATTTTTTTTTTTTTTTTTACAAGGGTGGAGGGGCATGGTAAATACACTTTCCCAAACGGAAATGTGTATATTGGAAAATTCAAAGACGGCCAGTTGAGCTTTTTTATTTTTTATTTCTGCATTTTTAGTTTCACAAAAAAAAAAAAAAAAAAAAAAAAAAAGTTTTCTCCACTTGAGAACTTTGATATTGTCGGCTTAGAGTTAGTTCATATTCTGAAAGGGGTAATCATGCATGTTTAACGTGAAACAACGGTATTACCCCTATTAAGACTTGTTTTAGAACATGGATTGAAAATATTGCTCTCAAGCCGCCAAAAATAAAAATTTTTTGATCGTGTGTTGAATGTTTCATTGAATGTATAGCCAAATGATTCTGCTGCTGGCATCAATCAAATAATGAAAAATAAAGCTGCTGCTAGAGCATACGATTCAAATGTTACCAACTTCCGTAGGTCATTGGTAATATAAACAAAATTTTCACCTTTGACACATGTTGCAAACAGCCACATTTTCAAAGTATCAAAACCCAAGTTTTCTGCCAACAAAAAAACAAAAAACAAAAAAAAACCAACTACTTGTAGTTTATAGAAATGGCGCTAGTAAGTATAAAGTGAGAACAATGGCATGTAACTTATTTTTTTATTTTTTTCTATTTCTAAGTTACAAGAATACTTCTATGGATATAGTTTTTATGATCAGATAAAAAAACATATTAATGAGGCAAACAATATTAATGAGGCAATAAATCTACATAAGTCAAGCTAACAACGGTGTCTCTTCTGTCATACGCGTTTCAACTACAGCATCTCCATCAATAACTCCACTTCGAATCCGCATTGTCAAAATGCCACTTTTTTGAATTCCAAAAAACGCAACAAGGAAAGCCAACACATCCAACCCCATAACAACAAAAAATACTGCATTCGGCGCAACTTCTACAGTCGCACGAAAAAACTTGTTCATTAACACAGTCGACATCAACATTGCAATGCTCGAAAACAGCCTGATACCGCCAAACAGACGCCCTTGCATGCTCACTGGCATCATAATTGACAGCAAAGCTTGCATTGTCGGATCGGCAACTACTTTGATTGATCCAATCATGCTCGCGGCCCAAAACTGGTTCGCGTTCCGTGCAAAACCGTACCCAGCAACACTTATGATTGCCATGAACAGCGAGAAACGCAAAAGTCGAAGTTCACCAACGAGTTTGTCGTTGCTGCTATTGCTGCCACCTCGAAAAACTCGTTCTATTAATGGCTGCCCGAGAGTTAAAATTGTTATTCGTTGTATCGCAGTAAACGAAATAAATTTCCCGAGATCTAAACTGTCCCAACCAAACGCGATGGCAGGGTAAAATGTGAACATGACTTCGAATGCAGATGCCGAAACAGAAAATATCAGCGAAATTATCAAGAGTGAAGCTGAAGTTGTGTGCGAAAACAGGTGCGTAATGACGAAATATGTTGATGAAAGGGATTCTTCGAAGATTTCCTTAACAGTTTTTTCAGAAGCTGCATAATTATTATTTGCACCGTTAACTTCTAAATGCTCCTCTGTCGGTGTGTTGCCAGTATCAGCGACAGTATGATCCGAGTCGGGAAAAATGAAATAAATGTAGAAAGTAAGTAGTATCGAGCAAGCAAACATCAATCCGAAAATGGCAGTAAATCCAGCCGCCTTTGCCACAAATCCACTGAAAACAGGTCCAATCGCCATTGTAATTGACATTGCAGTTTCTTTCAGCATAAAGTAACGCGATCGTTCTTCTGCACGAGTTGTTCCCGCAATATATGCAGATGCAGCCATCATACTTAGCGGTATTCCACCGCTCAATCCGTTGATAACGCTCACAACTACATACACGTCCAATGGAATTTGCGAGAACATCGCCGTCATGAAAATCGTTGCCGAAGATATCAATATCGAAATCATGCCAACTTTGAGTGCTGTTTTATGTCCAGTTTTGTCAATGAAGTATCCGATAACTATCATCACAAAGAAGCCGGGAATATCTTGGGAGAGACTGAATAGGAGACTCCATGAGGCTGAAACGGATTGGACGTCGGACCGCTTTGCGCAGGCTTCGTAGTCCAAGTCGACGGTTGGTTCAAGTTGCCGGCAGACTTTTAGGAGCTGAAATTGTTGGAACGGGAATCCCATCATTAGGACAAAGAACAACAAAAATGTGACGGCGATGCCGTGGTACGGATGTGGTTTGAGCCATGGATGCATTTTCCGAATTGTTCACTGCCTTCGTGGCAAAAAAATTATTCCGTCTCATTTCAATTTGTCATTATTTGTCATATGTGGCAAATTCAATAGGGTCAATCAATTTTATAAAAGCTGAATAAGCAAATACAAAACAACATTGACTTTTCCAATCGGTCCAAAAACAGGAAAAACACACGCAACCAAACATCAAAACAAATATAGGCCGTTGTGCACACATCTAAAAAGTTGTCAAAACAATGCCACAAGCGGCCAATAACCTAGGTCTCATTACTTGTTGTCATCTTTGTCATCGTGAAAGACATAAGGTATTACAAGATATTTTCAGCTTTAATACATGCTCTGGCAGTATTTTAATAGCGGCAGTAGGCATTTGGACAAAATTACTGATTATTGTAATATAGTCACTATTTACTTTGTAGGGATCTCTAGGGTCTTACTTGTTAAATCCTACACCTGCAAATTCAGTTCAAACAGTTGCTTGAGCACATAAATTTAATTTTGGTTCAAAACTTACTGTTTATTTTTCTAAGAATAGAACCTTTGAATAAAATGCTCAAACTTGTGCCTCATTTAAACCATTCCCAATAATACTAAATTTCTTCTTATTTGACTTTGTGAGACAAAATTGGAACATTAAATTTCTCTATTCTTTAAAACAAATCCTTTGACAGAAAATGGTCCAAGCAAATTTTTTGTCTTAAGGTCTAATAAACAATTTTTATAATCCAATTCAGCACTTCTAATATGTGCATTCAGCTTGTCTATTATATATTTATTCTTCTAAATCTAACACAAGGAGACTTGTCAAGTAAATTTTTCTTTTTCTCTTTAATGACCCCTACCAACTATACAAGCTCCATGCCTGTTTCCTTTCTGATTTTATTTTCATGGTTTCTCAATAAAGTTGGTATTTGGGGTGCCTTGGCAACATCCCTGTCTGCCTGTGTTTTGCCCAACTCTTTGTCTTTAACAACTCAACCCAGCCTTTTGAACAAAATTGACAATGGAATTTTTTTAATTTCAAATGACAGAAATGAAAATTTTGTTTGTCTTGCAACCAACAACAAGACTTTGAATGAATTGAATTGAATAAAGATATTTATTATTACATAGTGATAACTTATGCAAACACCTCCTGCCATTCTCCCATTCATCAAAAAGCACAATCCATGCATTGTAATGTATCCTTTACAATGACCAATCAACACTATATGTACATATATGTGATTTAAATTGTAAATGAAAGTAATGTATTGAAGCAAATGAGAATTCAGTGTTCTTATAAATCTAACTAGTGTTTATTTCCTTTACTTTCCCATTTTATTTCTTCCTACTGTACTTCTGGCAGTTTTAGGCTTTGTTCTTTGTATGCTTATAGTGTTAGTGGAATTCTGGTGCCTCCCTGTGGGGAGAGCTTGGACTGCTTGCTGTGGCTGGTTCTTATGGGCTGTGGTTTGAATAATCTGTTTCACTTGTTTTATTTTGCAGAGGATTTATCTCACCAGTTTAGTTTCTCAATCTATCCAGCAGGTATTTTGTGGTTTTTCCACATTTGTGTCCAGTTTCCTGTCAGCATATGTTGATGCACACAATAAATACTCTAAATATACTTAACAATGTAATTTATTTTGCTTACCAACACATAATATAAGCATTTTTGTGTGCCCTGATGTTTGTGAGCAAAATACTTTATTAAGATGCATACACAAGAATGGAAAAATAGAAATAAAATGGTGATAAGAATAAATAGTACCTGATGTTTGTGAGCAAAATGCTAAGCACAAACACCAGTGAAGATCTCTATTTTTGTGACAGCAAGACCTGGAGATCTCCAAAATTTATGAAGAAAAGCCACATTCACTATCTCTAAATTGCTGATGTGTCAGAGATCCCAGGTGCTGTTTGTAATGGACTTAATAAAGTCCACACATAACTTTGGCACAAAATGGCACACAAAGACATATAATAAGATTCATTTTAGTGCACCCTAACATCCCAAAGTTTTTTTCTCAACATATTTTCACTCATAGAGCATCAATAATATAATATAATGAATTTTCATTTTGCTTCATTACATAACCTTCATTTATCAGAAAATACAATTCAAATTACATACATACACATGTAGTGTTGATTGATCATTGTAAAGGATGCTTTAAAATGGATGAATTGTGCTTTTGGATGAATGGGATAATGGCAGGAGGTGTCTGCATAAGTTATCACTATGTAATAATAAATATCTTTATTCACATAAAAAGCCTTTCATTTTTAATTCAATTGATTCAACAGGTTGTTGTTGGTTGCAAGACAAATGACTTTTCTTTCTTTTCATTTTGAAATTAAAGAAATTACATTTTCAATTTTGTTCAATTGACAAATGAAAATAAAGAGACCATTGAAAATGAAGAACTTAGAAATACCTTTAGAAAACTACCACATTATCTGATTGATGTGATTTTTTCTATTTTTTAAAGGGAAAATGCCAAAGCAGTGGTAAATGCACTATAAATAGTGAAACCCACAGCAGCATAACAAAATCATCTAGAAATTATTAACTTGTAGTTCTGACAATTCAACATTTGAAATCTCAAAGATATTGGATTGAATATGCAGAACCACCTTGAAGTTGATCACGGAATTACTAACACTTGAGAAAAGAATCTCAAGAACAACCTTGCCTTAATCAAACATACATTGAAACTTGTACAAAAACTGTCGGAAGTTAACCAATTCTAATGGATAAGCTGCTGTTCACTAGAGTTGCTAACAATTTGATCTCATATGATACCATACTTTGATAATGACTGGTGATCAATTTCTTTGACCAACTCCAACATTGAGGGGAATGTGGTTGACATAAACGGTTTTTTTAGTTTAGATTTGTTTTGGTTGTTACTTTGTAGTTTCTTGTCACAATTCTTGTTGTTGTATTTTGACCTTTCATTTGTATTCTCACAGGAGTCAGGTTTGTCCAAGGTTTCCAAGTATATACACTGGAATCTAGATAAATCTGGTTGCAATTTGGTTTTTTTGTTTTTGGCATGATTGCTGTTGTAATTATCACTGTTGCTAAACTTGTTCTTGAAACAGGATCATTATTGTAGTGGGTGTTGCAGTAGTATCTTCATAGAAAGTTGACAAAAATTGCATATTCTAAAGACTCAAACTAAAGTGAACAATAAATTGACACCACTAGATGACCAATGAAATGAGCTGGCTGACCATCCAATAAATTTTGACAACAATTTGACAAATCGTTCAAGGTTTCTGTGCCAATTGAAGTGCAATGGTGGCATCAATGCTAATTGGATGAGCATCTGATTTGTCGCTTTAGTAACTTTTTACCCAGCAAAATATTTCATCAGATCAAAAAAATTTGTCACTTTAACATTTCAAAATTTGATCAAGCACAAAAACAAAACAAACAATCCAAGTAAAAAAAATATCTACATAATTTTTTATTTTTTATTTTTTACTTTCTATGCTTTTTTAAATTACTCCAAAAAACAGTAACATGAAATAAAAACTGGTATAGTGATATCTCAAAACAGATTAATGTGTAGATTTTTAGGCTGCAATATGGAATGCTGCTCTTCAGGAAACATTCATTACTTTTTGAAAGAGTTTTTGCTTCCTTTCTTTATCCCATATTCAATAAATTACCATTGAATTGAAGCATTCGTAAGAAAATTTTGAGGCATGTCTGTATTTACGATTGACCTCACAAACACATACCTTCATCACCATCACTTTTTCCCCATCTCTTCCGCCACCTTCACCACATCAATTCGGGTTGCATTACCGAACATCCCATATGAGTTTCGCTATCCCAAAATGCCTCTACCGCCATAAGTAGCCAGCAAAACATGGAACGGAAAAAAGAACAGAAAAGAAACAAAAACAAAACAAAAACAAAAACCAAAAACAAAAACCAAAAATAAAAAAATAAAATAAAAAAAACAACAATTGTGACTCAATAAGGAAAAAAAAAGTTAAGAAAAGAAGAAATAAGGAAGGAAGGAGAAAACAAACGAAAAGAATAAGAAAGAAAAGGGATTGAACTCAACAAAATATTAAACTATGCTTGATGCTGCTCTCCGATATCATCCACCTCATCCGCTTCCAAATCCTCCTCAATCAGCTCACCGTCACCTTCAAAATCTGCCTCACCACTATTTTCCTCATCTTCTTCTCCACTATTTTGTTCATCTACCAGATCTTGCTGCAAAATTTGCTGTGGTTGCTGGTGTTGCGGTGGCTGACCATGAATAACCATTATTCCTGAATGCGGTCCTCCTGGTACCATCATTTGTTGCATTTCTATAGATACATTAATGTTATTTTTTTTCTGTTTTTTCCATTCATTCCATTACAAAATTAAAACAAAAACAACTAACCCATATGCATTGCTGCTGGATCTCCCATCCATGGCTGCATTATAATCCCCGGATGCCCAGGATAAAATCCTTGTGGTGGAACATGTGGATGTGGCGAATATCCCATCATTGCAGCTTGATACATTTGTTGCTGTTGTTGTTGCTGCTGTTCGGGTGACAATTGCGCTAGGAATGGCGGTCTGCTTTGTGGCGAGCCATATATTTGCTGAGGTAGTGGTGGGGGAACACTGTTACCACCACTTGGACTTGCTTGTAACTGAGCCGAGCCGCTTGTAGGTGTTGGTGGTCCATCGCTTTTATTTCCCGAAGGATTCGAATGCTGTCCAGATTGTTGCTGCTGTGGACGGTAAATTGCAACACCTGGAGGTGGCGGCATTGGAGCAATCATTTGTGGAATCATCGCTCCTGGCGGGAGAGGGTATGGCATCATGTACTGAACTCCGTTCGGACCCATAATCATTTGAGGAATGAACCCAGGCCGTGGCATCATTGGCTTTTGTTATATATATTTTTGGCGTTTTTAATATGGTTGAAATATCAATATGAAATATTTAAGCTCACTCTATACGGCCCAGGATAAGGCGCCCCAGGAATTTGGTAATAGTATGTTGCTTGCGATGGATCAACTGGTGGACCAGGATAACTGCCATCTTCATAAGATGGCCCATTATACGCAGCGCGATATTGTGGCTGTTGTTGTTGCTGTTGTTGCTGCTGTTGGGGATAATATCCTAAAGCAATAGGTAAGAAACCGAATCTTGAATTCTCAATAATGGGACAAAATAGTTCTGAATAATGTGATAAAATTACCGTTTTTCTGATAGTTTTTGCCATATCCGCCAGAATTATTTCGAATTTGAGCTTTGGGTGCACTGCCAATAGATCCAGAACGTTGCTGCAATATATTTCAGTCAAAAATAAAAAATAATTAAAATAAACAACTTTTTCTTGAGCTGGTAGTGAACCGCTTTGGCTTCCAGGAGAGCTGCTGCCAAATGATGGTGTGAATTCAACCGCCGATAAATTAAACTTAAATTTTGACTTTTCCTTGTCGCCTCCTCCCCCTTGTTGTTCTAAACCAGTTCCAGCAACTGTCATTGAGGATGTTACAGAAGAGACTGTGTTGGACGCTCCTACAGTTAGTGATAACTTGCCAGCAGGTGCAATCTCAGAAGAAGAACGCTCATTTGAATAGGATGCTGGCCTAGCCAACATTTGTTTTCCATCACTCGAGGCAACGCGGGGACTAGTGTCTTGCGAAATAGAAAAGTCTTCTGTGGGACCTTTTTTAATTATTTCTTTCAAAGAGGGCGGGAATGGCATAGGAACTTTGAAAGACGTGCTGAACGCTTTCAATTCACTAATCATTTCGGGCTTTGGCTTCGTCATTGCATCTCGCAAAGGTCTTTTGATTTGCTTTCGTTCTCTTTCGGCGAACATTTGGAATTTATGGAAAGTATCACCAACGGGATCACGGAGCTGATTTGACAGTGAGCCATGTTCCTATTTTGTATAAATATGAGAAAAAATTTTTTATCTTCGAAAAATACTCACAGCTGCTGACACTTTGACAGTGTTCGGTAGTTTATTCAACAATTCATCCTTTCGATCAAAGCCGAATTTAATCTGAGCCGAATTTCCGATATTTTCATTCTTTGTAGAAGCATTAGTCACAGAATTGGTGACAGCTGGTTTTTGATTCTGCTGGTTGTTTGGAGATTTTGAACGTTTCTTCGCATCAACAGATTCAGGCTCAGCACTCGAAGTAACAGTTGTCGCCTTTACGACAATAATTTCGGCAGTTCTGCTTGCTGCTGAATTATTCGCCAGGACAGCAACAATATCAGGCTTTAATTTTACAGACCCAGAAATAGGCAAGGCGTTACGATTTCGTGCAGCCGGGGGAACATAAGTAGTTTCGGTTTTGTCCAACGGCTTTCTCAGTACTGAAGAGTATTTATCCTCTTCGTTTACGCCATCTTCGTGGACAATTATATTTCGTTCTTCGAGTAAATGGATGTTGTCAGTCTGTGTTGCGTAAAGTGATTAGCTTCAAGTTATTTTCTATAAATCCAAAACCTTTCCAAATTCACTCTCCATTTCTTTCGCAATTCGAATCGCATCAGCCTCCTTTTTTCTAAATTGTGGATCACTTTTGTCGATGACAGTTGTGTAAATTTCTTCCTGAAAGTCAGTTTCAACTCCAAACAATTTTTTGTTTGTGGCGAATTGATCCCATTTTTCGCCAGTGCCCGCAAGCCCGCCAGCACCATTTAATCCGTGTGCTTCAATTGATTGGGTTTTATCGACTTCGTCAGTGGACCACTGTACAAGGTCGCGCTCACGACCAAATTCGCCGATACGTGATCCAATTGCCGAGTCAGTTTGGAACCCTCCTTTGTAATAATAATAAAAAAAGAAAAATTAGAAAATATGTGAAATAATGGTTTAATGACGCGTGATAAGAACCTTTATTAACAGGAGTCGCATTTGTATTATCAACCAGAATGCTTTGATCAATTTCAAGATTCGCGACTGAAAGCGCTACGAGATCTTTGGGCATTATGATAAGAGATTCAATAAAATCGGACGAAGGTTTTCCTTCGACAATCAAACGAGCCATAGACAAAACGACCCCCAGATCAGTGGGCATGGTTGCCGTGTGCAGGATACCTTCATAACGAACATTTTGTCGCAGTGTCACAGATACTTTCGTGCCCTAAAAGAAAATTTTCGAGAATTTGTTCAAGATGCAAGTCAAAAGAGGAAAGTAACACCTACAGCCATATGCATGAGTAAAAAGTAGATTCGATCAAGTTGCTCCGAGCTTCGTACCTGATTATTGTGACTATTACTATTAATGTGGTTGTGGCTGTTGGAGTTTCGAACGCCATTCACAGGAGCAGATGGTGGGCCGTGTCCCCATTTTCCCTTTTGAGGAATGCTTTCTCTTTCAGAGTTTGACTGCGAATGATTACGAAAATTATTGTGGTTACTGTGGTTATTGCGATTGTTTGAACGTTGCCCCCGCCCACCGCCACCACCACCGCCGCGTCCACCGCCACGATACGAAGATGACGCTGACGAGTTTGAGTTTGAGTTTGCGTTCACGCTTGGTGTTGGCGACGAAGCATGTAGTTGAGGCGGAGGTGGCTGTTGTTGTACGGTCGCAGTGCGGCTGCTCATTCGTGTTTTCTGATTTAAAAGTAGCCAAAATAATTAGTGCAGGTGGTAAGGTAGTACGCGTTTGAAACGCAGCTAACTCACCTGTAGTTACGTGGGAAACTACCTGAAAGGGCTAAAAGGTTGAAGTGGAAGCGAAAAGACACTATGTCTGAGCGATCGCGGCGTTGGCTGTTAGCTTATGATTAGTTAATAGTTTCATGATTGGATTAGAGTGAATTGATAATCAATATTTCCAGATCTCGCTAAAGATCCGAATCGATATTCTATCGTTTGGAGCTTAGTCTTGTTTCTTTGAATACTTTTCGCAGGCCCGTTAGTTTTCCTGGCTTCTCATAATGTTTACTATCAATAAAGACATTGAACAGTAGTAAACGCGATATGGCCAAAAACAGCCAGCTGTTATATCCCTGACTTGATATATCTTTTGTGGAAAATTTGCGTCTCGTTGTTGTTTATCCTGGAAGTGGTGCCGCTCTGCCAAATACAATCTTCCTCACCTTGACTTGCTTTCAAGCACAAATTGCAAAATGAAAGTCGCATCAAATTGAAAACGACATAAAAAAAAGTCCACATGTCAAATATAAATCAGTTTTTTTTAGTTCATAATTTTCGTGTATGATGGCGGTGATACTCTTCGCTTCACAACCTTCATTACATACAGCGGCAGACTCGACACTGCCGTTATTATCAACACTTTCACTGCGAAATTCCATGTCAATATAAACGCCATATCTACGTTATTATACATAATATTAGTATTCTACTAGCGAATTTCTTGAATCATACCAAAGTCTGTTGGCAGCATCCACATACTCGCAATATAAATAACAATAGTTGTCAACAGACTATAAACCATCCAAGGATGCCATGTGTTGATTTCAAATGCAACCATTAATAGCTCGTTAAAGACCAGCGAGGTGAATGATATAGAGACAATGTTTATAAACTCATTTTCGAATAGCATGAGTGAAAGCAACATTATCGCACCCCCTTGATAAACACTGATGACAAGCCACATATAGAACGTCTTATATGACAACGACCGTCCCTACGCATTTATAGAGGCAAGATTTAGTGTTTAGATAAATTTGACGAGTATTGCAAGTTTACTTTGCGCAGATCTTTGTATAGCTCCGGATACAATAGAGCCATATCCTCAGACAAATCTCGATCCAAAACTAATGAAAACACTGGTGCCATTGTGTACGCGGTCGCATATCCGACCAGTAATAAACCCTGAGTTTATACTGTGAGATTATTTTTTAAAATTCAAAGTTAAACACACACACACCTGATACAGTGGAATTGGAGCGTAGTAAAAAATTGCAGAAAAAACAGCTTGCATAACTGAAATAATTAAACCGCGGTGAAACACGAATTGACTTAATTTTGCTGTTCGTTTGTCTGTTTGCAGCACAATAAATACAAGGCCACGAAAACACAAAAAAATAAAATACAAACAGCTATTTCGACCATGCCAAAGTAAAAGCTTCGTCAAATAACTAAACTGTGTTATTGAGAAGTCTGCTGCCAAACTGGCTTGCTTGCCTTCTTTTCCAACAATTCCAACTCCGACATCTGCAGCTTGAATCATACTCACATCATTACCGCCATCACCAATTGCACATACACGCCCTTTTGTAGTCGTCGCCCTGATCAAGTTTGTTATCTCTGCTTTTTGTGTTGGAGAACACCGACAGCAAATAACAACTGAAAGTAACAATGCAGTCGCAATGAATGCTTCCCGGTGATAGGTTGTCAGCGTATGTAATGATTCTCCATCAATAATAACTGCTAAATCAGTGCGATTCCGTAACACATCCAGTTCATCCAATGCCACGATTGGATCAGTCAGTTTTGAAATTATATGAATTCCTTGATTCCGTGCCACAAGTTTACTGCTGACCGCAATACATTGTGCAGTCTCGATTTTATCACCAGTCAACATCCATATTTTCAACCCAGCATTTCGGAGCAGTTCGAGCGTAAGTTTAACATCTTCTTGCAGCTTATCTTCGACGCCAGTAAGTCCGAGCAGATCAAGATCTCGTTCAATCAGAGCCATCGATTCACGAATTCGCACACCGCGGGATGCTGTAACGTCGACACAGGCAGCAGCATATGCTTTTTCGAAGCTGGAGTATTCATCTTCGCTAAGTCTACGCCGTGCGACTACTAACGTGCGGAGCCCTTCACGTGCCATATTGCCACATTCTTCATCGAGCCAATCGTTATAACGTACAAGATTTCCCATAACACCGTCTGCGCCCTTTACGAGGAACCATATGTCTTCAGTTGCTTCTTCACGCACTATTATACCCATACGTTTGGATTCGGATGTGAATGGAAATGTTTGAAGAATTCGATAGGTGTGTTGCTGATGCGCTGAGATTTGAAGGAGGTGAATGTGTGTAAGTGTTCGCTTGTGGAGAGATAGTCCAACTTGAGATGTCCATTTCACTATCGCAATTTCGTCTGGCGATGATGCCTGGTAAGATATTTCACCTTCATCTGAAAAAACCGGGGTAACCTGAAATGCCAAAATAAATTAATATATGAGCACAATTAGGATAATTTTATAAAAAACTTGCATTATGACAAAGCCCTAATGCAAACACAATATCTCGAACTCGAGTTCCAATGTCGCGACCTCTTACTCCAACCCCGCTACTTCCAACACCTCCCACAGAAGCCGCAATGTCTGTCGCATCCATTCCCACAACTCGCTTTACTTCTTCCATGCCTTCGTCCCCAGAAAAAGCCATTGTTCCCATATGCAGCTTCTTCAGTTCCATTTCATTTCTGGTCAACGTTCCTGTCTTATCTGTCAACAAATATCCTACACGTCCCAATTCTTCAGGTATTGTACTCGTTCGAACAATAGTTCCTGGAATGCTTTCGTCGTGCATGATCAAGGAGCTATACACTGTTTTCCCCATATCGAGATTAACGCGAAGTGAAATAGGAATAATGCAGCTGAAGAGAATGAGGAAACGAAATGTCGTAATGTACCACGACGGTTTCAGTCCATCGAGAAATACAAGAAGTAACGCAAGTAGAAGAGACGTAAATGCGAGGATTTTGCTGAGGCTGTTGATTTCTAGATCAACAAGCCCGACTTTGGATGTTGGAAATGAGGTATTCATAACGGCGCGTGTTTCGCGGCCAGTATAAATAATTGCGCCTATTGCAGTGCCAGATGCGAGAACTGTATTGTTCCACAGCGTATTTTCCGCTGTGAGTGGATCGGTATGAAGGGGTGTCTGTGAGAGTTTGTATCAGGTTGGTTTCAATCAAATAGGTTCAAACTAACAGAAGATAACGGATGAGGATATGTAATAAAATTTCCAAGAAAAGTGTGAATATCTTTTGTTGGTTTCTCAGCTTAAAAATTCAGTCAGTATGTATATTGTTAACAAAATATATGATAAAGTAAATACCATATATAGATGCCGACAAGTCAAGCAAAGATTCATTTGACACAAGTTGTTGACATGACGGAACAGCAATTCTGTTTCGCATAATTATTTGTTAAAGTTTTGAACCAAAATTTGGATCAAAACCTCATTTTCCAATCCGTTTCGCCATCTAATTGATCGGTTCGAATAAAACATGTCCCGCTTTCTTCACTGGTTCTAAGCAAGATGCAATCGGCTGGAATCTGAGAATTATGTAAAATATCTATGAAGAAGAAAGGAATAATTTTAGTCTCACCCGCTGATCCTTTTCGATAACTATTAAATCGCCTACGCATAATTCAGAGCTTTTTGCCCAGTCTGAAACCTCACTTTCTCTAGTTAACCGTTGATATATTGTCGAATTGGCTTCCGCATCGCGTTTCATTCGCTCATAGTCATCTGCAGCTTCTTTTCCGAGTGTAATTGTGAGAACAAATGCAAGCGGTGCCACGTATGAAAATAGTAATCCTGTAAGAATTCAATATTAGGGAGGCATGACGAAAAAAAAAAAAAAGAAAAAAATTGTACAAACCAATCTTGAGAGCTGGGACAATTTGGGAAAGGGCGATAAGCAAGAAATATAGATTAAAGAAGAACTTGAACTAATGAAGGAAAAATCGGATTAATATCAGGAATCAGGATTTCTTGTATGAAGATAACAATACCTGTTCGTACAAAACAACCGGCAAGAATGAAATTACATTGTACTTTTGATTTTGAATAACATTTGGAGGATATCTGACAGACGAATCTGGATTCATATCGATTATTTACAAAAGGTATTAATGAGCATACGTCAAACAGCTCACCACAGTTGAGGGAAATTGAGCGCGGCTTCGCAGAAACCTTTTCTTTAATAAACGCGGCGCGAAAAGCCGTCCATAGGGACAGATTTGATGAAGAATTCTTGCGACGGAGCGGCAGTTGTTGTTTCTTGGCTTTCCCGTTCAAACTTGGGCTGGGACTGGGGGAGTTTGGCGTTGCGATCGGAGAAGCGCTGCGACGACGAAGGGCCGGCGTTGTACTTGCTGCTGCTCCTGCTGATGATAACGCAGCAGTAGGTGTTGGTTGTTCTGCGGACGGTATTGGAAACATCTCCATATCCGCTGTATCATTGTCTATTGCTAGCGAATGCGAATGTGAACGGCGGGTTTGGCTGCGACTGGTAATCCGATGCGTGCCGGCATTTCGTTCTTCTTCGGTTTCGACTTCGTCTTCGTGCAATCGTTGGTAACGCGTTGGGCTGATTGATGGCCAGTTTCCTTTCATTTTTTGTGCTGTCTTTTTGTCATCCCGAATTATAAATAACACAACAAATACGAAGAAGCTTTTGCATAAAAAACGGTGGGCATTAACTTCCAAAGTAGTTGCGTTTGACCGTATTGGAATTCGAAAGTTTACTATCAGTTAAAACCAGTCAGATTCACCAGACACATTTTTCAAATCCGCAAAATCCTGAAACTCTTTCACAGCAACAGGTTAGTGAATTTCTCACAAATAAAGGGAATCGTCACGTGATTCCAGTGTGCGCCTCCAATTATATGTTTGTAGTTTGTCGCATCGCACTTGAATCTATAGTTGCGCTTAGTTGTTTGCTAATAGTTTTTTTTTCTTTGTAGACACCCTCATTGGCAAAAAACGAATAGCATCGAATATGGAAGCTATTCTCGACTTTTCTCGCGAGTTTGACGTTACTCTAATCGACAGAGTTGTTCAGACTTTCTATTCCTCGACTGGCCAAGAGGTTCGAATATTTCCTCTCTCCACTATCTGAAGTTCACTCAATCATGAAACGAATAATTGCTTTTGCTTTCCTTTTTCTTGCATAGCAAGCGGCCGCCGAAAAAGTTCTTTCGCAGTTCCAAGCGCATCCGGATTCATGGAAGCAAGTCGACGGAATTTTGGAACGGGCGTCTCTACTACAAACAAAGGCATGTGTTTTTACCGTTTGCCGCATGTCGCATTTTTTTTTCCGTTGTTGCTTTGCATAAATTTGCGCACTTCTATTGTTATCCTTTTCTTCCGAGAATTCAATTCTGTTGCTTTGTTCTTGGCGTAGAGTTTGTTAAGAGGTGGCAATTTGAAAAAACAAATACTGGAAGGCCAAAACATCGAAACAATGAAATGCGCATAACTTTTTCAATTGATTCCTTATATTTTTTCCCTTTATTTACTTCCTTGTTCTAACTGAAAGCCTGCCAAACACAGTTTATTGCACTGACGATACTTGAAAATCTAATCAAAACAATGTGGAAGGCTCTACCTGATGTTCAAAGACAAGGTGTGACTCATAAGCAGAATAATTTTTATTTTTAAATATTTACTCTGTTTTTTTAAGGCATCAAGAATTTTATTGTCGGAATCATCATAAAAACATCGTCGGACGAAGCGACTTTCGAAAAGCAAAAGCTATATCTCAATAAGCTTAACATGGTGTTGGTACAGGTCTGTTATAAAGCCGCATTTGTCAGGAAAATGTTCTCTTAATTCCAGACAACAGATTGTGAAGCAAGAATGGCCACATAATTGGCCGCACTTCATTTCAGAAATTGTCGAAAGCAGTAAAACAAATTTATCTCTTTGCGAAAATAATATGAAAATTCTTAAACTTTTAAGGTCTACAGTTTTTTTTTTTAAAATTCTTTTCGCTGACACAGATTTTAATTTTTTGCAACTCACAGCGAAGAGATCTTTGACTATTCGGCAGAGCAAATGACTCAGCAAAAGACTACAAACTTAAAAAACTCAATGTGCGGTGAATTTTCGGAAATATTCCAACTGTGTCAGCAGGTTCTTGACAAAGCCGCGAAACCGTCGCTCATTTCTGCAACACTTGAAACTTTGCTTCGGTTTCTCAACTGGATTCCTCTTGGCTATATTTTTGAAACAAACATTGTGGATATTCTCTGTACCCGGTTTCTCGAAGTTCCCGAATTCAAAAATACGACGCTAAAATGTTTAACCGAAATTGGTGGTCTGCAAGTTGGACCGGAATATAACGAAAAATTTGCGTTACTATTTAATGTTGTTATGACGAGTGTTAATGAGATGGTTCCTAACCATGCTGGTTTGTAAATGTCATTTTCTCTTGTTTTCATTTAATGAAAATATTTCGAAACAGACTTAGCGAATTTGTATGAAACCGACGATGACGCGGAGCAATTTATTCAGAATTTAGGAATGTTTTTGACTAGTTTTTTGGGGGCCCACCTCAAGGTGATAATAATTACTTACTTATTACTGATTCTTCAACGAAATTTTTTGTATTTCTATAAGATAATTGAAGCAAGCGGAAATCGGGAATTATTAATCAACGCTCACCTCTACCTTATCCGTGTCTCACTCGTAAAAGATCGTGAAATTTTCAAAGTGTGTCTGGAATACTGGAACAAACTCGTCAGCGAACTCTATGAAGAAGTGCAACATATTCCTAGTAACGAAAATCCTCTCCTTAATCTTGGCGGACACCACGTGCAAAATCAACTGCAGAATCATCCAGCGCTTCGAAAACATATATATACCGAAATTTTATCAAATCTCCGTGTTGTCATGATTGAACGAATGGTCAAACCTGAGGAGGTTCTGGTTGTTGAGAATGACGAGGGTGAAATTGTCCGGGAAACTCTCAAAGAAAGTGATACTATTGTTTTGTACAAAAGCATGCGCGAAGTTTTGGTTTACTTGACGCACCTGGATGTTGATGACACTGAAACAATTATGACAGATAAATTAGGCAAACAGGTTTGGTTGGTTTCATTTTTATTTTTACACACTTTCTCATCTTGATAAATTAGATGGACGGTTCTGAGTGGTCTTGGGATAATTTGAATAAACTCGCTTGGGCGATCGGATCTATTTCTGGTGCGATGAATGAAGAGACTGAGAAACGCTTTTTGGTTAATTTCATCAAATATTTGCTGAGTTTATGCGAAATGAAACGCGGTAAAGATAATAAGGCCGTTGTTGCCTCCAACATTATGTACATTGTCGGTCAATACCCGCGTTTCTTGAAAGCACATTGGAAGTTTTTGAAAACCGTTGTGAAAAAATTGTTTGAATTTATGCATGAATTGCATGAAGGTAGACCACTTTTCTGTTTTTTGTTTTGTATTTACAAAAAAAAATATGATTTTGAAACTTTGTGTAGGTGTTCAGGATATGGCTTGTGATACGTTCATGAAAATTTGCCAAAAATGTAAACGTCAATTTGTTATGCAGCAACCCGGCGAATTACAACCGTTTATTGATGAAGAGATTTTGAAGCAAATTGATATCATCACTGCGGATTTACAGCCGCACCATGTGAGTGGCTTTTGTTCTTTCTCTTAACTCTATGTATGTTTAAAAACCAAAATTGAAACCAGGTACACTCATTCTATGAATCTGTTGGGTACATGATTTCGGCTCAATCAAACACACAGCTTCAAGAACGAATGATTAAAGGATTGATGGAGCTTCCAAACCAAGCATGGGCTAATGTTATGGCTGAAGCAGGGCGAAATCCAAATTGCCTCAATAATCCCGATACTATTAAGATTCTTGGAAATATCATCAAAACTAATGTCGCTGCGTGTAATTCTATTGGTGGTCATTTTGTGGTTCAAATTGGAGTAATTTACTGGGATTTATTGGAACTGTATAAGGCTGTCAGTGCGTTGATTTCAGATTCTGTTGCCCAACAAGGTAAATTTCCCGTCTTTGCAAATTTTTTTGAAGCAAAATAAATTAATGGTTTTATTTTTATTTTTAGGATTGATTGCTACGCAAACTCCTCGTGTCCGTGGAATGCGCACAATCAAGAAAGAAATTTTGAAACTCGTTGATACTTTTATTCAAAAGGCTGACGACCTTCCCACAGTTAATGCTAACATGATTCCACCATTGTTGGACGCGGTTTTGCTGGATTATGCGAGAAATGTGGAGCAAGCTCGTGAAGCTGAAGTTTTGAATTTAATGGCTGGTGTGATCACTCGTTTTGGGGTACAAAATTTTGTAACTATTTTTTCAAACCGCTTATTTTTATTTTGTTGTTATTCAAAAGGATTTGATTGCGGATAAAATTCCACCGATTCTTGATGCTGTATTTGAATGCACATTGAATATGATAAACAAGGATTTCGAAAACTTCCCAGAACACCGCGCTGGATTTTTCAAAATGATTTTTGCTATCAACTCGAGCTGCTTCCCAGGTTTGTTTTTGATCCTCTCCAAATTTCTGTTGATAATTATAAGTTTGACTTTCATTTTTATTATTGCAGCCTTGCTTCAGCTTCCCGGTCCAGTTTTCAAGCTTTTCCTGGATAGTGTTGTATGGGGTTTCAAGCATACAATGAGAGACATCAGCGATTTGGGTCTCACAATTTGTCTAGAATTGATCAACAATTTTGCCAAATGCGATCCTTCCATCTCCAATTCGTTCTTCCAATCATACTATCTCAATATTCTACAAGACATCTTTTTTGTGCTTACCAACACATTCCACAAATCCGGATTCAAACTCCAGAGTGTTATTCTTGCACAAATGTTCCAAATGGTCGATAGTGGACAAATCAGTGCTCCTCTTTATAACCCGGCAACCGTGCCAAATCCTAACATGTCCAATCAAGAATTTTTGAGAGAGCACGTAATGTTACTGTTACAAAACGCATTCCCTCATTTGCAACCGTAAGTCAATTTTACGATTTTTGTATTTTTAATTTACGCGTGAATTTTATTCAGAAACCAAGTACGCGCATTTGTCCTCGGACTATTTGAGCATAACAAAGATCTGATGGCATTCAAAATGCACCTGCGAGACTTTTTGATTACACTGAAAGAATTCGCGGGAGACGATAACAGTGACTTGTACCTTGAAGAGAAGGAAATCGAAGCACGGGCAAAAATTGACAATGATCGCGCAGCTGCACTCAAAATTCCAGGAATGGTGAAGGTTTATGACAGACCTGATGATGGGATGATGGATTAAAAGGGTGTGTTGGAACTGTTTTTTTTTTTGTGATTCTGGATTGCACTTTTTGAAACAATTTGTTCAAGCGTTGGTAAGAGTTATGCGTCGTTTCACCTGTTTATGAT
>JADGJH010000382.1:0-19809 GCA_027596945.1 Physocladia obscura
TTCCATTTTTTTTTTATTTTTTTTTTTTACATTTTTTTCTTTTTTTAATTTTCTTTGCTTTTATTCTTTGCTAAAAATTTTTTTTTGGGGTAAAACTTTTTCTTTTTTTTTTTTTTTTTTGATGGTTTGAATTTTTGTATAGTGTGGAATGACTTACCAAAAGGAACTTTCTGAGCAGCAATTACTGGAACAAAGAGGGCTGCCAGTTCGGCCTTTTTTGCTTCTGCTGCTGCTTTAGCGGATACGACGGCAGCTTTTTTAGCAGCAGCAGCTTCCTATTACAAAAAAGGTGTTCGCTAATTAGTTTTTCGAGGAAAAAAAAAGGAGACCAGTTCCTTGATTTTACCATCTGCTTCTTGTTTCCTGCATTCTCAGCCTGTTGCTTAACTTGTTCGACAAACTTTGCTGTCTTCGCGCCTTTTTTGTTCTTGAGGCCAAACGTCTTATCCTCAACAATCTTTTTCTTCTTTTCGGCCTGAACTTTCGGCGGCATTCTGCGAGTAATCTATTTTAGGTTGTAGGTTGCGCCTGTACTGTAGTACTGCAAATCAGGTCAAGAAAATTAAAATTTAAAAAGAAAAAAGAAAAGAATTATTAAAACCAGCAAAAAGCAACAAAAAGGAGAATAACAAATTAACCCCATCAAGCAACAAGAGCCATCACCGTTTAGAACAAAAAAACCAAAGTTAGAAAAAAGAAATGGAAAATCACACAAACCACTTTTTTAGTGTATGCTTGATTAGAGAGGTATTTCTGAATATTTTTCAAATTAAAAGTAACAGGCATTTCACTATTTTATTTTTCTTTCATGAAGTTTTACTTTTATTTTGAAAAATATTCAGAAATATCTCTCTAATCAAGCATACACTAAAAAAGTGGTTTGTGTGATTTTCCATTTCTTTTTTCTAACTTTGATTTTACCAGGTTGTTGTCTGCACTCTGTGTACTATAACA
Source organism: Physocladia obscura (assembly GCA_027596945.1). NCBI lineage: Eukaryota > Fungi > Chytridiomycota > Chytridiomycetes > Chytridiales > Chytriomycetaceae > Physocladia > Physocladia obscura. The sequence goes on from JADGJH010000382.1 coordinate 955, forward strand.
AATCTATAAAATTCAAAGGAATCACTACTTTCAACTCACTGCTATTCCTACATTCAATTTGCATAGAACAAGTTGATGACTGGTATGATTAGCAACTGAGGCTATGTACAGGCTTGAACCCAGTGCTTTATTGCTATCAATATATCATTTTCACCAGCTCATTCGATATGGTCGGGCAGGGTTAGGTTTCCAGGCTGCGTGCTTCATAAAATTGTTCAATTAAATAGTCAAGTTTATTTAATCACCTGGTCAAAATGCAATTTGATTTCAAAAACCATTTATTTAGAATTAAATCAACTTAACCTGTGAAGACAGTGTTGTGCAGGATGAGTGGAAATGTGATTTGATTTTAAAGACAAAGAGAACCAATAATTACACTACTCCCACTTTTCTCCCTCACACCTAGTCTTATCATTGCAGTACTTTCTAAGTCTACACACTGCATTTTTTTAATGAAGAATTTACATGTTGAATCGTGACAGGAACAACTGGTGCCCGCGAATTTCATAGCCAGTACCAGTAAACATTTTCATAGTTTAAATTTTTAAAAAAAAGTAAAAATAAATTTAAAAAACCACAGGGGCCGCGTCAAGAAACCACATTATTGTAATGCTGATATTCTTCAAGGATATTTTTAACATGTACTAGCTACAAAAATTTACAAACACCAGAATCATCGTGTTAGGTACAAACCACAAGTTACCAGAACTGTATTATTAGAACAACAGAGAGCCATTTTGAGAAGAATTTATAAAAAAGAAGAAAAAAGAAATAAATCACTCCATTTATCCAGCTTGAACACTATTTTTTTGCTGTGGTAATTTTGTCCAGGTAAACCCGAAAATGACAATAAAAAATTTATTGAGCATAAGGAGCGTGAATAAAGTCATTTATGGATAATAATAATAATAATAATAATAATAAAAATAATAGCAAATTTGCTGTTTTACTTCGGTCCCCGCTGACAAATTGCTTAACACATTTCCTCGTTCTTGAGAAAAACAGTATGCTTGATTTCATGTATTAAAAAATAAAAATTTTCCGACTACTCAATCATTAAAGCAAAGAAAATTTTTGCACATAAGTGTCCACAGCTTTTTGCAACACTTCTCTGCATCCCGCGCCTCCATATTCGCCCCCCGCAATTCCTTTCAGATTCAACAGTGCAATCCTCCAAGCAATCTCATTCAACAATACTTCGTTTTCAAAACGGCATTTCAATACCTCCGTTACATCTGCCTCACCAGACATCGGTCTCCATCCATTTTGCATATTACTTCTACTGTGCATTGCACAAAACAATGCCGTCAATCCAGCATCTCTGGCATACTCCACAAATGTATCAAATCCGTCGCAAGCACGCGAAAAAACAGCGTTGTTACGTCGAAAAGTTGGACTACAAGCAAGATTCATCATGTTTTCATTTGAATTCTCATCAAAAGTTGTGGCAATACTGAATCCAGCAATCTCATCAGAAAGGTTTTTCTCACTCACGAAATTATCCACGATTTTATAATTGCTATTGCGACTGCTGCTATCATCGTTACTGTTGATGCTGTGTATTTTGTTGGAATTGTTTATAGAGGCAAGAATTGCATCAACACGTTCAATGTCGACAAAGATGCGGAATCTGTAGATTTTTCCAAAGTTAACCGTTTCAACGTGAAGTGATTTTGACGGCTTCGTTATTTTGTGTTTAGCCGCATAATGTAATGCAATTAGTGATTCCTGTATAGTCATAACAGTGGCTTTTTGTACACTAGCTTCCGATTGAATACGGTCGTATGAGAGACTGGGAATATTGATACTCATTGGAGTTAAAGCAAATGATCCAGCAGACAAGAGCGGTGTTATTTGTTGCTGTTGTATTTGCTGTCGTTTTTGTCGGTGCTGTGGTTGATCAGGACTGTTGTACTGAAGATGAGATGACGGCTGATGCAACTGGCTTGTTGTATATCCAGATAATTTTTCGCCCCTGCTATCTTGAAGAGTAGTCGAATAGTTTTGGTCGCTACGAGAAGGAGAAAAAATCATAGGTGGAGTCGCTGAAGATACTTCAGCCTTCGCCGAAACTTTTCCTTTTGTGGTATTTCCTCGCTGGCGAAGGCTACCATTCAAAAATTTCTCTTGGCGATTGACGCGGCGTGAACGCAGTTTTTCAAACCTTTTTTTAATTTTTAATTGTTTGTTAATAATTTTAATTTACCTGTTGCGAAAACTGTCTACAGCGCGCTGAATCAGACCTTTTTTCTCACAAAGAAATGGATTCATGTGACACAGTTTCCATCCAATATGATTGACGGATCTTTCATATTTATATCGGTTTCCTTTGTCTGGTTGGGAATAATAAATAACAATAAAAATGTATATAATGACATACATTCAGACTCGTCCACAATAGCCCCTAAATAAACACAATTCTTCAGTTTAAAATCGGCTGGAATATCGTTTTCGCAGCTCAAGTGGTCAATATCGGTGCGGATTTGAAACTGTTGTGGTTGGCCTTTGACTTCGTAGGTGAAAGTGATCCACTCGACGCCATCAACAACCAAAATGTTTGTGGGAATAGTAGCAGGAACTGAAGTGGCCGTTGAATGCGAGATTTTTGGATTTTTTTTCTTTGGAGGAGACGAGTTTGTTGTATCTTTTCTTTTGCGGTTTTTCAGTGGTTTTGAAGCTGTGAGTGTTTGTGGTAGCACAATTTCATACAATGGATTCACGGCCGGCAAATTCAAACCAGGTGAGACCAAAGACAATGTTTGCGCTGGCTGATTCGCTTTCGTATTTGTATTTGCTTTCGTTTCCACGTAGTTTTCTGCAACTTCATGCCAGCAGATGTTTTCCGAATCATCAGCCAAGCTGCTTGCTTCATGGCCACCTGTGATGTAAGGTCTGTTTTCATTTGCTTTACTGACGCTTTCCGCTTGCTGCTCCAACATTTTGCGGTCTGTGCCTTTCAGATTTTTTGCTTTTGTTGTCATTTGTTTTGCTTCTTTCATTCTGTTGCTTGGTTTGTGGCACAGTATTTATAATAACTGAAAAAAAGATGTTTGTCCAGTTTGTCTGCAAATCTTTCCAAATACCTTTAATTTAATAACTCACACAGCTGACGCGACTATTTTGACCCAGTCCGAAGCCTTGAAAGTAAAATAATGGGAGCATCATCATTTGCAACAAATCCACTTCTGGTAAAAGACAGTGTTGGCAAAACGAGGCCAACTGTTTTTGACTTGCCAGGAAAAGATCATATTTATGGAAAGAAAGTTGAACGGAATCCTGAAGAGTGTGCTGCACAAGGTTGTAATCTTTTATACCTTTTTTTATATCTTTTTGTAATATAGCATGTAGTGCTTCAGCATTGGAATGTGAAAGCAACTTCAAAGCATGCTGTACCTGCTCTTGATTATATCACGATGAATCGTAACACTGCAAAGCAGGGAATACTGAGCCCTCGTGCAATTAGAGATTATAGAAAAGAACATCCTGTTCGAATGAAAATTGGTGATCACAATCTTTTTGGCAGTGACGGTACAACCGCGAGTATGAGGGGCGAAAATGGTGAAGCTCTGACGAGTGCTGAAGCCAGAAAATTGAAACTTCTTGGCACGTTGCCACACGACAATGATCCAAACTTCGTTTATGGAATGCCAACTCGGTAAGAAAAAAAATAAAGTAAAATAAAGCATCAAATTAAATATGAACCAGTCCTTCAACACCTGTTGCATATTTGATGACAGACAAATATCAGCGCGAGTGGATTCAAGCGGAAGCAAAGCGTAATGCTCTTAAAAAGAAAAGCTTGACTAGTAAAACTCGCAAGATTCTCGCTGGCGGTGGTAGTAACACGACATCGAAGGCAATAATTAATGATAAGCCGAAGAGGATTTTAATTGTTGACAAAGATCCAAAAACTCTCTTCAAAATGAGTAAGTTTTTGAAGCAAGGTCCAAAAATTAGCTCTTGGAGAAATACATCAACCAACGGCCACGATCATAGAAACGAAAGCTCAGGGGACGAAGTGGCAGACGCAAGATTGAAAAAAACAGTGAAGGAATTGGATGAAGCGACAAAAGAAGTTGCAGATATGCGAATTCACAAAGAAATCCCACAGGTTATAACCGTAAATGTTCCGGTCAAAAATGAACCAAAAGTTCGCTTTTCGTCTGGCAGAGAAACAAAACCTGAAGTAGGAAATTCAAAGCAATTGAATACTCAAATTGAGCCTTCACCTGTTACCGCCAAAAAACTAATTGCCCCGCCTGGTGCAGCTCCAATTGGCTGGTCTCCAAGTCAATAGAATCTTTTCTATAATAATAATAATAATACTTCTTTTCTCATTATTCTCTCTCTTTTCTTTTTTTTTTTTTAACCATTTTTTTTCAGCATTTCAGTAAAAACATTTGCAAAAAATAAAGAGAAACAATCAAATCTAAACAGCGTGTGGAACAACGTTCTTCTATAAAAAAAAAATTTCATTACCATAAGGAATATCAAGGCAAGTTGTACAAACCTTTCCGCCCGTTGTCTCTCTTGGCATAGGAATAATTTTTTCAAGTTTCACAAACAATCCGTGATTTTCCTCACAGCTAAAATATCTTTTCCCACGAACTACACCATCATGCTTTCCAACTTTATTTCAATTATGATTAGTTCAAGCTGAAAAAAAGAGAGAGAAACTAACGAGGTCTGTCAAGTTTGATGCCACACCAAAGACCAGATTCGGGATATGGATCAAACAAACCGACATACTTCACCATGCCTATTTTTTATTTACACGTAAATTTTTCGACTATTTTTCAGGAAAACACAGTAACTCTCACCTAGAACACGCTCTCCATTGATAAGAACGCAACCCCGGTCACCAACACGGGCCTCGCTTTGGGTATAATCATCAATCAGTTGCTGTAATCGGTTGGAAATCAATGGCATTTTTACTGCACTGTCCAATGATCCTTCTGGCACTGTTCCATTTCGTGTTCCAGTATTTGAAGCAGAATTTTGGCGAATACCTGTTTCGGACTTTATTATTTTTCGTGGAGGAACTAAGTGGATTTAAGTTTTATTTTTATTTTTAGCAAAAGCAAGGATGACAGAAACCACTTACTGTGAGATGATAAATCCGGTCCAGATCCCCACCACCATCTGTTACCGCTTTCAATATGATTACCAGTGGGAGGAGGTGGATTGAGAGGAAAGTAATCCGAAGATCGGTGTGGCAGATTTCCAATGACCCCAAGTGGTGGTGTTCGTGAAGAAGTGCCATGAGGAGTGCGGGGAAGATATGGGAAGTATTTTGATTCAATCAACGGATCAGATAACGAGTTTTTTTGAAAGTTCAAGCGCCGTATTTCTTGGCGCAGCTTTGCAACTAGTATTTGGTATGCCTTTTTGGTTTGATGTTTATTTTATTTTATTTTTTGTAAATAGTAAAAAAAGTAAAATAATCTTACTTTTTTTTGACGATCCAATAGAATCCTTGTATTTTTGTCTATGAGATCTTTCCCTTTGGATTTGGTAGAATCTACGAATGCTCTTAAATCATGCTCTTTTTCTTTTAAGCTGACTATTGCATCATCACGAATTCCCATTTCTTTTCTCAAATTCGAAATTTCGCGTCTTAAAGTTGATACCAGCGTCACATAATTTATTTCTGTCGGCCTTGAAGCTAAAGTGGATTGTTGTGGAGAATAGCCTGTTGCTTTGGGCTCAATTTTTTCGGCAGACTAAATTTTTTGCGAAAAAAACCTTTTTTTTTTAAAAAAATAATATTTTTTTTCGAAATGTATTACTTTTGTTTTGGAGCTTTGAGGTCGTTTGAATGCTCTGCTGGGAACTTCAGTGTATATTGCAAATACACTGGAAATTTTTGCCTTGGAGCTATACTTGCTGTTCAAAACATCCGTAGAGCATTTCATCGACTTAATCGATTTGTTACTGGCTATAAAAGAAATTTTGTAAAAAATATGATATTTAAATGTGGTAAGATAAATACCTGTTCTGGCAAGTGCTTCTGCAACAATATGAGCCGGAATGTTACATTCGGTTAACTCATTATTGTCTTTAGAGCCATATAAACCATCGGCTTCAGTTTCAAAAAGTTCATAGTTTCGGTTTTCGAAGTTAGCTTGTTTGGTAAACTTGTCAAATTCGTACTCTTGGCTTTGAGTAATTTCCCCTTGTAAATTAGTTTTACTTGCAGCTTTTGATGCTTGCTTGGAGGAGATACTGGATTTTCCTTTGATTGAAGAGCGTTTGCTGTTAATTATTGAACTTTTATCAGATGGTGCATATTCTGTTTGGTATTGCAAGTCAAAATCGTCAAATGTGTACTCGTTGGTGCCTTCTCCTGCATTTCTTTGTATTTTTGCACTAGTCGGCCGTGAAACTAGCCTGTTTGAGTTTCGCACATTGGCTGTTTGTGAAACTTCATCGTTTTTAATAGTTTTTTGTGAGTTATTTATTTCCTCTCGCTGTTCATGACGTGTTGGCGTTGCATTGTTCGCTGTGTCTTCAAATTCTTCATAATTAAATTCTTCAGACTCCCTCTGATTCTTCGCTAAAAAGATTTGATTGTCATCTCTTTGAAAATCTTGTGAAATCGTCTGATTTGACTTTTGCTTGTTTCCAAGATTAATCTGCGATGCATTTTTCGAAAACGACTCGGAGACATTGAAATCAAAATCACGGTCGTATGCATATGTTTCCCCTTGTTGATTTTCTTGTTTTCGCTGCTGAGGAATAATTTTTGAAGTGCTAGCGCGAATTGAAGAAGTTTTTGACGCTTGATTTGGTTCCGATAATTCTGCTTCTAATTGGTTTTGGCCATATTCTAAAGCGCTGGAAATACTTGCGCGACCTGAAGTTGAATTAGATATTGACTTCTTGCTAGGTAAACTACGTTTTGAAATACTGCTACGATTGGATGCAGGGTTTGAGGCCTTTTTTTGTTCGGAAACTTCTGGCTCAAATCTATTTTCATCATATTCAAACCTGTTTGAAACATTTGCGCGAATTGAAGTTTCTTGGAAAATTGGCTTAACGTTGCAAATTTCTTGGTTGCCTAAATGGGATTTAAGAAGGCTGGCCCTGACAGACACGATTTCTGGAGCCTCTGGTTCAAATTGAGTTTTAACATTTTCAACAGCACTTGAAATACTTGCGCGTAGTGAAGTTGCGTTAGGTATTGACTTTGCCTTGACAGTTCTATGATCATTCAAACTTGCGTTTGAAACACTACCACGGAGTGATGGCGGCTTTGAAACTTGCTTTGGCTGTGAAGCTTCTGGCTCAAATTCATTTTTATCGTATTCAACAGTGTTTGAAGCACTTGCTCGAGTAGAGATAGCCTTTGAATTCAAACTTTCCTGGCCATTCAAACTCGATTTTGAACAGCTGGTATGAATTGAAGTTGATTTTGAAAATCGATTTGATTCGGAAACTTCTGGTTCTGGTTCTTTTCCCCCATTTTCGATAATTCCAGAAATGCTTGCGTGAATTGACGATTTTTTGAAAATTGGTTTTTCTTCAGAAATTTTTTGAGATACTGAATTGGATTTTGATAAACTGGGCTGAGTAAAAAAAAATTTCGATGCCTGTTGTTCGCCCTCTAAAACTAATGCCTCAACTTCATTTTCATATTCAATAGTACTATGCAGCTGTGAAGAACCAGTGCCGTTAAAAAAAATTTGATTGTTTTCACTGGATTTTGAAAAATCTGTATTTGAAGCTTTGAGCGAAATTTGTTTTTCATCCAATTCAAACTCGTTTTGGCCATACGCAAAATATTCTGCGTGTTGTGGAACCAGTTTAGAATTACTTGAATGAATTGAAGCTTGTTTTGAGTTTGAATTGGAATTAGAAATTTCCTGCTTTTCTGTTTGACTGGATCTTAAAATTTCTTTAGCTTCAGGTTGTAGTTCCAAGTCTTGATGCAAAATAATTACACTTGCATGATTTGAAGCGACTTTTGAAACAGGTTTGCACTTTGAAGTTTCTGAGCTATTTTCAACAAGTTCATTAAAAAGTTTTGAAGAACTTTCTTGTTTTGATACAGTTTCAGTAGATAGTTCAAATATTTGATTTTGAACGATATCTTTAATTTGATCACTTTGCAGGTGATCAATTTGATGCAAGCTTCCGTGACTTGAACTTGTTTGCAAAACAGGGTTGGATTTCTGTTTTAGAACAGATGAAATTTTAACCTGAGTGTTTGGGTTGGCAGCATCCGCTTTTGTCAAAGTCTGCAAAGGGTTTGAATTCAAAGATACTCCTGAAATGGAATTCGGAGTAAAATTCGAGCCTAGAATTATATTTAGTTATTGAATTTGTGATTGAAGCCCACCTTCCGAAAGTAATATTTTTGAATGAGTTGTGTTTGCAGAATTTCTTTTACTATACAAGTCGACAAAATTAGTTGAGTTATTTTTGACAACATCAATTTCTGCCTCTGAATTTTCATTGAAATTACGTGACAAACCAATAGACGCTGACATAATGCTATTTTTTGTTTTTATTTCAGTAGATTGATGTTTTGATATATTTGGCTGAGTTTCGACCAAAGATTCAGACGCTCTGGCCCCAATCTTCAAATCTTCATTTCCAATTAGCTTTATTGTGGCGGATATTGGCCGTGAATTTACTTTGGATTTGGGCGGTGTGCTTTGCGACAATGCTGTTACTGACTCGGTTTTTGAAGTTTCGGAATCTGTCCTGGATTTTATACCAGCGATTTGTATCGCGTCTTTCATGTTACCAGTTGAATAGTGTAATACAGTTGTGGAGACGAATCTTGAAGCATTTTTTGATTCTTGTGCTGAAATTAATCTTGACATAGGTTTGGATTCAGTTTTTTTTGTCGCTGAAATTTGTTTTGTTGATTGATCATTTAATTCTTCTCCTTCATTATTTTGCTGAGTTTTTGCAGATATTGGCCTTGATCCTTTATTTGAAGATGGCACTGAATTGTGCGGAGAAAAAGTTTTTGCTTCGTCGTTTTTTGCGGTTCTTGAATTTTGTCTAGAATGGCTCTTGTTGACTTTAACTTCATTTTCAATGTATGCTTTCTTCAAAGAGTTATTTGAATTTTGTCTGCTTGATTGCGATACTATAGGCTGGAACAGGGGCTGGGAATTGACTCTACTTGTGCCGACTTTAAATTCAGTGCTAAAATCGGCTTTAATTTTTTCAGATGGCAAATCACAGGGGCTTGTTGTTTCATTGATTTCTTGATTTGTTTGCTGTTTAATACTGCTGAAGCTTTGTCTCTGGGAAGACTTCGCAGACTTTTGCTGCGACACCTGAGTTCTTGTTACTGAATCAGCAAATTTTGAACTTTGCCTGCTTGATTGTGGCTCTTCTCGTTCTAACGAGGATTGTGAGCCTATTTTGCTTGCATCAGTTTTGAATTCAGTGCTAAAAGCAGCTTTAATTTCTTCGGATGACAAATCATGGCAGCTTATGGTACCAATACCACCTTCATTTTTTTGCTGATTAATACTGTCAAAGCTTTGTTTTTGAGAAGGCATTCCAGAATATTGCCGTGACGTTAGTTCCACTGTTGCTGTCAAATCATCAACTGAGGGTTTTAGTGTACTTTCTTTGTAAAATTCTAATTCGTTATTTTGAATCTGCACAGATTTGAAAAGTGAGTTTGAATGCAAAAAATCAGTTGCATCAGATTCGTGATTTAAAAACTCTTTTTTTTTGAAAGAGCTGGGTTTTTCATTTCTTTGACCCTCAGTTTGAAGTATATTTTCTACTTCTGATTCCGGCTCTGGAATTATTTCTTCTGCAAGATGGCTTTTCGACTGAGTTCGACTCATAATTTTTGAGTTTTGTTTTGAACTGTGTTTTGAAGTTGTCTTAGAATTCCTTGAACCCAGTTTTGAATGCAGTGAAATTGGTTTTGAGTGAGGCTTTGATGAATAGTTTACCAATTCGTTTTGCATTGACTCTGGGCTGTTGCTTTCTTCAGCTTGTTTCAGATTTATATTATTATTTCCATCAATGGAATTTGGAGAATTTTTGCGATTTTTGCCAGGATTGTTTTCATCAGAGATCTTGGAATCAAAACATGATATTTGATCTAGTTTGGTGTTGATTAATGATGTCTCTGCTAATTCGTTGCCAATTTCAGTCAAAGCTTCTTTACTTCCTAGCTTTAAGAAAGTATTGAAATCTTTTTCGCCAGTGGCGGCAGATTCTATGTCCAATGTTGTCCTGCTTGTTGAATGGGATATTTCATAGCTGTTTGATTTTGACATTTCAGTATTTGCCGCATTTTCTTTTTCTTGTTCTGTTAATGCATTTAAGAAATTAACTTTCAATTAGTAGCACCACTTACTGAGCTCAAGCTGTGCTTCTTTAATAATCAAACGCATCATCTCATATGATAACTCATCTAATTCCTCTTCAACGTCATTTTGATTCACAATATCAATTGCCCATGCGTCAGTACCAACGGGCTCATCATTAATAGGAATATCAATTGTTTTTTTAATTATTTCTCTCAGTTCTATTATTGCTGGATCGTTATCATCAATCCGGCTAATGTTTATTTAACAATAAAATAATAATGATAACAAGAATAGAAATACCTTCCAATACTCAATTTACTGGAGCTTTTTGAGACAGTTGGGGAACTTGCATGAAATGAACTTTTCAGAAGTTTTTCGAAACTTTCGTTGCGCTCAACTGAAGTACCAATATTTGGCTCACTACTCGTTTTAGAAATATAATTTTCATTTGATGTTGAATCTCTTGATCGTGGTTTTGATCTTTTCTGATCATTTACCAAGATATCGTGTTCATGGGATGAAATTTGGTCGCCGTTAAACACTAGCGAAGTCTTTGAAACTGTTCTGCTTTGAGAGTTGCTGTGAGATTTACCAGGTTTTTCCACAGATGCAATGGTATTTATATGGTGACTGGAGTTAATTGTGCTGTTGTTCACTGAAAACCTTTGTTTCGCGTTCGATTGACTAATTGGAGCTACCGAAGAAACGCTAATTGATCGAGAAGATTGCGATGAGTTCAATGTACTTCCATGTGTAGAGTTCTTTTTTGAAACCAGATTGGAAATGGCAGAGAAATCTGCCTTTATTTGATGCGAAAATTGTTCAGGAAGCCCATTTTTAATGGCAGGTTCGTCGATCCTGGAAGCTGTCAGTTCCTTCTCAAAAATTTCATCAAGTTGTGAATGATCGAAATCTTCACTTTTTTGAATATCAATTTTTGAACTCTTTTTCGAAGAAGATACAGATTTTGTGTTTGCTTGATGAGCTGAGTCCTCCATTCTTGCAAATATTTAAGAGTTTGATCTTCGTAAAAACTGAAGAAGGCTTACCTTAGCTTCCAGCAATGTGTCTGCCTCTTCTTTTTTTTTTTTCTGTCGTTTTTTGAACAATGGTTCATCTATCAACATTGTCCCTAACAGCTTTCAAAAATCCGAAAAATTGATAAAATCCAAATGTGGCTTTATTGTTTGTGCAAGAGGAACAAGAAAAGGATGTTTTGTCAGATAGAAATTAGAAGTGAATCGGCTTGTCATAAGTGGCCATTGCTGCTTCTTTGAAGGCTTCAGAGAGAGTTGGGTGAGCATGACAAGTTCTTGCAATATCTTCGCTGCTTGCACCGTATTCGATGGCCAATACCGCCTCGGCAATCATTTCACCAGCACCTGGTCCAATAATGTGAGCCCCCAAAATTTTATCTGTCTTCTTCTCGGCAATAATCTTGACAGTTCCTTCAGCATCGTCGATTGTCTTTGCACGAGAGTTACCAACAAACGGAAATAGACCAACGTTATATTCAATACCCTTGGCTTTGACTTCGGCTTCATTCAGACCAACCCATGCAACTTCAGGGTGGCTAAAAATAAAATATGTAAGAACAACAATTACTAATGATATTTGATTACTAACGTGTAAATAACTGAAGGAATAGCATTGTAGTTTACATGTCCATGTCCACTATGGATATATTCGGCTGCCGCAATACCTGATAATAAATTTCATGAATAAATGACCTATGAAAAAAAGAACGCCAACCTTCTTCTTCAGATTTATGAGCGAGCATAGGACCCGCGATAACATCTCCAATTGCGCGGATTCCAGGAATGTTGGTTTTAAACTGTGCATCTGTAATAACGCGGCCTTTGGTGTCCAACTTAACTCCAGCTTTCTCAAGACCCAAATTCTGAGTGAATGGACGACGTCCAATTGACAACAAAACAACATCAACGACAATAGTCTCCTTGGGTCCTCCCTTAGCGGGTTCGACGACAACTTCAACTTTTCCAGCTGCATTTTTTTTTGCGCTAATCACCTTTGTTCCAAGCTTGAAGTTCATTCCTTGTTTTTGGAGGGTTTTTTGGAAAATTTTTCTATTTGATATTGATTTTAATATTACTGCACAGGTGTCCAACTATTTACTTACGCCATATCAGCATCCATGCCGGCACCAACGGAATCAGCAAACTCAACGACGGTGGTTTTGGATCCAAGACGATTCCATACAGATCCCTTCAGGTCAAATATAGAATCAAAAAAAGCAAAAAAACAAAAAGGAAATCTGACTTACAAGCTCTAGTCCAATAACACCTCCTCCAATAACGATCAAAGATTCTGGAATCTTTTCCAAAGAAAGAGCGCCGGTAGAAGTAACAATGACCTTTTCATCGACGTCAACTCCCGGAAAAGGCGATGGTTCCGAACCAGTGGCGATAATGATGTTCTTGGTTTTCAAAGTGGATTTGGTTCCATCCAGGCCAGTGACGGAAATTTCCCCCGCGTTGACAATCGTTCCCCATCCTTTGACATAGTCTGCCTGCAACTCGCGTTAAATGGCTCTACTGAAATTGAGTTTACAGAATTACCTTATTCTTCTTTAATAAACTTTCGACACCTCTGGTCAATCCAGTAACGGCTTTTTCTTTGGCCTTCATCATCGTCGGCAAGTTAATTTTCAAGTTCGATGCCCCTATTCGACGGGATCAGAAATAATTTAACGATTGATGAACGAAAGAAGGTAAAGCACCATCAATTCCTCTCTTCGTGAACTCTTCGTGCGCAACGTGATACAAATGTGAGTTGTGCAAAAGCGATTTCGACGGAATGCATCCAACATTTAGGCAAGTTCCCCCCAAGGCTCCACGACCTTCAACACAAGCGGTCTGACAACAAAAAATAGTTATTTCTCCGGAAATCAATTTTTCGGATAGTAATCGGAAGGAAACCGATTACAGATAAACTAATATGAAACAACATACCTTAAGACCTAACTGAGCCGCCTTGATCGCCGCAACGTAACCGCCAGGACCACCGCCTTTTTCATTTTTATTATTTAGTTGACAGCATTAGATCTTTTTCTTGAAAGAAAACGTACCAATAATCACAACGTCATAGTTCTCTAGTAAGATGAAATATCGGAAACAATAAAAAAGAAAATTACATTTGGTAAGTATGCGAATCAAAGTTAACTTGAAAAATCAAAAACAAAAGATAGAGAGACAGAGAAAAAAGATACTCACCGGAGGAAGTAGCCAGTGATCGTCTGGCAACGCGCAGAGAAACGGAAGCCTAGAATTTCGCAATCAGTTAATTATTCCGGCCGGCGGAAAGAAGCTTCTTTTTTGTTATTACCTTTGAGAATAGTGACATGTTTTTTGAAAATGTGCAAAATATGCAAAATGAAAATGAAAGGATTTGGAATCAAAATGAGAATATCCAACTTTGCATCTTAATCAGATGATGTTGTTGAACTTGGTGAAATTTCTGTCAGTGAAGAAGGAGTGTCAACAAATCAAATGCAAAAGTTTTGTGAGTTGTACAGAATCAGTCTGAATGCGATTGACTTGAGAAAAGCAAAACCATCATTGTCCAAGCTTGGTGTGCATGTGTGCAAACTAGCACTTGTATCCAGTACTTGATAAAGAATTGTGGAAGTCTATCTTCTCATCAGAAAAGACTCAATCATCTGGAAAATCATTTAAACAAATATCAAACAAGAAGGTATTCAACAACACTTTGGAAACACAGCTTGATACTCCATTTGAAAAGTTGGAAGAGCTCAAAAATGTGAGTGTTGTGTAGACAGATAAGATGGAGTTGACAGAATTGGTTGTTTATTTGGCTGAAAAGGAGTGTGGTTTACAAAACTAGAACCAACAATGGCAAGATTGTTCATTTAGAGTACAAGAATAATGTAACTATTGAATTGAACAAAGACTATGAAAAGGTCAAATCATTGTGTGAAGCACTTGTTATTCCATTTTGGAATCAAAATTTGATTACATTAGTGCTGGAGGCATTTGACATATACCAAGCAGTAGACAAGATTGAAAGTACATTTAATAAAGATATTTGGGATATCTTTTTCAACTACAAGAAATGAGTAATTGTTGAAACTTTTTATGAATCACTTACCGGTGCAAATTTGAAGAGTTTTGATATTCAAAAATGCCATACAGTATGTTTGAGCATTAAAAATACATCTACTTAGCCAGTATTTAGTTTTTTGATGAGATTAAGTCATTCTTGGAAAGCTCCAGCCTGGGGTTTATTGCGTAATCACAGACAACATATTCCCATTGTGCAGAAATGGATGGTATACTGTTTCAATTCTGGTGTATTGTAAACAATTAGGAATTACATATGAGATTATCTTGGCTAAAACATTAAAATCAGATTATTTCAACCAGTTTGTTGAACAAATCTGTAGCAAGTGTGGCAATTCATCAAAGTTAATGATGAATTGTTTTATTGGATGTTTAAACGAGAGGTACACAGAGACCCAGAAAGATCTTTTTATTATTAGCTTCAATGATGCTGTTTGAGCATTCTTCTCAAAAAAAAACACAGTCTACTATGAAATAAGTGACAAAATATTCTGAATCTCAACTAAGACAAAAACACCAAAGCATTTCAATACTATTCCAATTTACTGGCAAGTTATCAAAAACAGCAACATGTTATTGCATCAATTGGCAATGAAAATGGGGGGGTACTGTCTGTAAATGCCCAAAAGCAAGAACTAATAACTTTTGTTTTGAATTGAATTCATCAACTTAAATTAAACACAGAACAAAACTGTCTCAGCTAAACATCAATATGGTACAGAATTCTTTCTCAATAGAAAGGATTCACTACAAGAATATGCAAAAAACGCTGCTGGTGATAAGAAATATTCTTGTGTTTTGAATTTTGAGAAAATTTGAAATGGAAAATCTTGGTGTGATCAGATGTTAAATATAATGAAATTAATTTTAGATATACAAACTGAATGTATTATATAAATGTATAATTAAATAGTTTAAACTTATATTTGTGTAATTTTAAGAAATTGTTTATTTGAAAGGCATATGACCAAAAAATTGTGCAACGGAAATGGAGGAAATTTAACAACTGACTTTGTCTCACAAATTTTAATCAAACAACTAAAAGTAAGAATAGTTTACATGAGGCACAGTATGTCAATGTTCTATTTTTGGAAAATAAACAGAAGATTTTTTACAAAAATTATCACAAGCCCAATATAGACAATTTGAACAGAATCTGTAGGTGCGGGATTCAGCAAGAGTATCAGAGCAAGTTTGCAAACCTGGACTTGGCAACAGCAAACTTTGATTTTCACTTTGAACTGGATGAAATCAAGGAGCTGGTGATTGATTTACAGCTTCTGGACATTATTATAACTGAGTGTAATAAATTTGCTGTATCTAGCTGAGGAACAAGCATAAGGTTCTGTAGAAAATAGTAGAAGGTTTTGCTGGAAGCTGTAGCAGCTTGAGTTAACTAATTCAATACTTTCTTTCTCAGAACTAAATGATAAGAGTTTGAGATGGAAGTATGGGAAATATTTGGAGTAGAACTTCAATACTTAATGAATACTTTGTTTTTTTCCAATAATAAAGAAAAAAAAAGAGTTGGGGTTAAGTATTTTTTGAAGTGGAAAGAAAAAAAAAGAAAAAGAATAAAAGACACTTAGAAAAAAGATGGTAGGAAAGCAGTTGGGAATTGCTTGAATTTTTTTAAGTTCTTGAAGTTAATAGAAGGCTTGAGAAATTTCTAGAAAATTTTTTGAGAAAAATTAGATTAGTGATCTAATTTATAACACTGAGTATGGTCACAAGGCACTTGTCTTTGAAGCTCTGTCAATTCTGTTAAGACTAATGGCATATTCAGCTTTTTATAGTGGCCTGACAAAATTATTTGGTAGAAGAAAAACAGCAATTAGTCAGATCTTCAATTATGTTCTGTTTCATATATTTTATCAATTCTGAAGTAAATTTGTTGAATAATGGCTGGGGAACAGGTGTATGGTTCCAGTAAGTTGAAGAAAATAGAAGATTTCCTGGTAGCTGTAGCAGCTTGAGTTAACTGATTTAATATTTTATATCTCAGAACTAAATGATAAGAGTTTGAGATTGAAGTATGAGTTAAAGTTGAAGTTGAATAATTAATAAAGAGTTTGTTTTTATTTGATAAGACCAATAATAAGGAAAGGAAAAGAGTTGCATTTAAGTAGTTTTTGAAGTAGAAAGAAAAAGAAAGAAAAAAGAATAAAAGATATTTCAAAAAAAAAAAAAAATGGTTGAAAAGCAGAAAGCAGTTGGAAATTGCTTGAATTGTTTTTGGGTTCTTGAAAGTAATAGAAGGCTTGAGAAATTTCTAGAAAATTCTTAATGATCTAATTTATAATAAATTCATGAATTTTCTGCAGTGGGATGAATATTGCTTGAATGAAGAAATATTGTCTTGCTTTGCAGGGCTGTGACACTTGACAATGTTATGGCATTTATTCATTAAACTGTAAAAGGTATTTCCTGGCTGATTCATGAGTTTAGAAGTCTGCATACAATGATCACAACTGAAAGCAAACTCAAAAATTTCAGTCATCTGTTTGCCTGAATAAAATCATTGCGCACTTGCATAGGCCAGAAGGTGGTGCATGCCATGATTTATACTTACTGCATCAAAGTTGCTTACCTGAATTATTTCCCAAAGGTTTGTCATTCAACAATTGACAGTTTATTGTGTATGGAGATCCAACATATGGGCTGCTTGAATGTTTGGTATATGTTCAAATGCAGAACAAGCTTTTAATTTGCTCATTGTTAGATTTACAAATAAATTATGTCATACAAGTTGAATATATGTTAAATAATAGTTAATGTAGAATTGGAAATAGAAAAATAATTGGATACCATGAAAGGACATAAAGCTTATTTTCATTCATGGTGAAATTTTAGAAAGGATTAAATGTTCTAGTTTTGTTTTTCACATTTGAATAATTTCTTTTGCTAAGAAATTGGTTTTTAATCAATATTGAGGCACGAAATTTGGTTGATTTCACAAAATTCAGAAACTGTGCTTCAACTTGCTATTGTGTATTACAGTATTGCTGTTCTGGTTGTGAACATGCTCACATGTGTAAATGAAACAAATGAAATTGCATTATCATTTAAATTGACCTTCTCTTCATGAATATTTGCACTCATCTCCACCACCAGATGAATTGGATGAAGAATAAAAAAAATAATTTATCGATTAACAATACTTTTGTTCAGCTTAATCATTCTCTTCAAAATCTTTGCAATAAAGCTACAGTCAATTTGTTCTGCTTGCTTCAAATTTGGCCTTTTCAAGTACAAGCTTATGGGCATCAATTTCAAGTTGCTTTCTTTCCAGCAGTGATCTTACAACTACAACTGCAATTTTTCATTTCCACAAGATTTGTTTCAGAGTGATTGCTCTTTCTGATTGCATCAACCAAAGTAACAAACTGATTCTTGGAGTCATGGTGTGGCATGGGATTAAATGAGCGCACGGAATTGTCATTGGTAAAAAGGAGGATTCTTGAAGGAGAAAGTGAGCAAGAAGGAAAGAGGACAAGTTAATAGTTGACGAGGGACCAATGGCAATCGCGATGTTAAGTTTTAATTAACAAATTTTCTGCCCACAACTATGCCTGACTCAGGGCAGATCTCTTGTTTGCCTCCGAATTATGGCGGTCTCGATGGATCACTGCCAGTTAAACGACATCCTTTCCGTGCGACAAATTAACTTCTGCAGCAACGCTTTGAGTGTACCGGTTCGAACTGCGGCGCGATTGAATTATCGGAATTCTGCATCAAGGACGATTGTTCGTTCGGCGACTTGGATTTGAGTCCAGTTTTCCAGATTTTTCAATATTTTAAATCACACCACTGAACAAACTCAACAAACCAAGATGCGGCATCGACAGTCCAGTAATTCGGCACTCTCATCTGGTCGAGTTATAATTTCGAGCAAAGCATCAGCAACAACAACATCATCTATATCCCTAACCTATATTCTACGTCAAGCTGTTCTTTTCGCCGTCGGATTCGTGTTGTCGCTACTTATTGACAATCTTATGCAAAACCACGGCCTGTTGAGTTTCCCGCATTCCCAGCATCAGAATTATCAATCTTCAAAGTCACATCTCAACGCGTACGCCCACTATACAAATTTCAAAAACTTTAACATACAAAACTCAAATCTGAACAAACATGTGAATGTTGCTGCGAATGCTCTTGAAATGTTACGAATCGCTCCGTGGCTGCCCGTTTCTTTTGGTGTGGCTGGATTGATTATTGGAACCACATATCGAACACTCGATAAACTTTTACATTTCAAACCGCGGAAACCATTTCGAGAGCTCAGTACTATATTTCGCCTTCTTGGAGGTAACTGTCGTATTGCCGCTTTTTTTTGGTTTAAATTTTTTATTTTAAATTTATATATATATATATATTTTTTTTTTTTTCGTAAAAAGATTTATATTATATTTAAAAAAAAATATGTTCAGAACAGTTGTTATTACTCAGTCTGTGAC
>JADGJH010000383.1:9545-19797 GCA_027596945.1 Physocladia obscura
CCTGTCGCGAATTATGAACTTGAAATATGAGCGTTAAAGCTTGAATGCAGATATTGAATGATCCCAAGTGACTGATTTTGAAGAGAGTATCCATGTGCTTGTCGAATACAGCTTCATCCATTTGTGCATACGGAAACACACGGTTAACACCAGTCAATAACACAGCCATTGTCTTTGCGTCGATCCCATCAACAACTTGCTCCTCGTAATACTGTTTTTGACCATCATTACCAGAGGCTAGGCCACCTTTCGTCACAACCGCAATCCGCGCAGCCTCAGCATCAGCTTCATCTTCAGAGTCACCAACAATGCCTTCGCCACTCTTTTCAGCTTCTTCCGCAGATACTGGGCGCTTTACACTGCGCCGCATATTTCCACTTTTGAATCCCCGCATCTTTCCTGTCCCCTTTCGCTTCTTTTTTTTCCCACCAGTGAGAGATTTTTTGACATCATTAGCACCATTATGCCCGAGCCCATTCACAATTTTTTCAAACATTCCAAAGTATATCTCGACAAGCGCTTGAGCTGCTGGGACATCGGTATCACCACGACGCAAGACAATTTGAGACAAGAAACTGAGCGCTGCATAACGTGCCCGCGCGCCGCTGCTTCGCGCAAGCAAACGCTCGATTTCGCGGATTACAACTAGTTTCATGTTTGGGTGAGCGGCAAGGATTTCTGACTGCAATAGATGCGCAGCTTTGAATGAAAGAACGCTGCTGGCATCACCAAGTTTGTTTACTAAAAGAGAGAGGAGAGAGGATTCTTGTTCAGGTTTGGATGCAAGAAGGGCGGAGAGGTACGTTAAGCTTTTTGATTTAACATGAGTAAGTGGGTCCTTTGACAGTTCCTATTTTTATTTACATTTTATTTATTTTCAATATTATATAATTTTTTTGTTTTTAAGAACAAGAAAATCCAAAGTGAAATAGTTCTTTTTTTTCTTATTTTTTTAGTTACCTCAATTAATTGCAGAAAGTCAAAATAAAGCTTTTTTAGACAGTCTTCAAAGTACCAAACAACAAGATGGATCGGTCCCACGCCTTCACTTAGCACGCCTTGATCTCGGAAATATTTCAGTTTTCTGTCAGGTAATACTCCGCCAACAAATAAATCTTTCATGACATCAACAGCAACAATTGCATCACGTCTACTTTTTTTTTGTGCCATCCCTTTCAAAATATGGTCGCGCAAGTATTGAAGTGTATGCAAGGGAGATTCTTGAATTAATAATGTTAGGGCAGAGATTTTATCGTTGGTCGTTCCGGTTCGAAGTACAGTACGCATAAAGTTTCTGTCACTACCAGATTGAAATTTCGCTGTTTTACTTACTGTTAGTAGACTTAAACGAGAAGATGATAAAAAGAATCACCTTTATCGTACTTTGCCACCTCCTCATCGTACAAAGCCTTCGCGCGTTCATACATTTTGATTATTAATGCTTCGTCATTCGCAGAATATATTGTTGGTGGCGGCGCAATAGGTGACAGTTCCACTAAATGCCAAAGGGGAGTTGGGTGAACTAGAAGCTTGATTTTTTTGTCGAGTGTGTGTGAAGCAGAAGTAGCGGCGGTACTGGCATCTAAAATTTTTGAAGATAATAGAGCAGTGATGCGTGCAGTCGTTTCTTCGTTGGTAGGCTGTTTCTGTTCGGGAGTTTTCATTGACGTCGCAGGACGCTCAGGCTGAATCGAAGGGGCAAGGTCTTCATTGCTATTGTCGGAATCATTGTCATTTTCATCGTCACCAATTTTATGGTCCAAGCCATTCACTACAGCAGTATTAGCGTCATCATCGGTTTCGAATTCGGACAATATTTCTTCGCCATCTTCTTCTGGAGCTGATGGAACAACAGACCTTTTCGAGTCGAGTTTAAGCGTGGTTGTCATAAATGCTTGCAGTTCTTTTGCGAGCTGTTCGTGATTAAAAATTGAATAGACATTGTTTGATGTTGCGTACCTGTGTATCATCAAAATACCGTCCAGGTTTTTCCAAATCTTCTTGGATAACATCTCCATCCGCATCAGAATCATCTACATCGGCAACAAGATCAAGATCGTATTTTGAGCCGCCGAGATTCTTTATTTCTTTCAGCAGGATTGCGTTGAGCGGTGTTTTCGCAGTTTTCAAAGGAGGCTTTTCTTTCTTCGATTTTGCCAGTGTGCTTTTCGATTGAGTGGATGAGTCGGCTTGAGAATTATCGGGCAACTTGGGAATAGACTTGCTCTTTGAATTGGATACTTTCGCGAAAAACGGGTTTGTTGTGTTTTGGGTTGACGAAATGGTATCTTTTTGCGATTTTTCCGATTGGTGCGACACATTGGATGCTGGGGTGTGAACAGAAGACGAGATTGGTGATTTAGTCGAGGATTGTTTCTTTTGAAGTTTCTTTTGTTTTTGCTTTTCCCGCTCGGCTTTTTTCTTGCTGGAAGTTTGGGAAGTCGGATTCTGCGCGGCAGCGGCCATTGCTTCACGCGCACGATCTGCCAAAAGTTTCGCCGTTGTCACCGAAGTTGAACCGGAATCGGGACTCATTGGTTATTTTAGAGTTTAAAAAAAAAAAAAAGAAAAAGAAACGCCAAATCAATAATGAGCAATGGCTTCGCTGTTCGTACTGCAACACGCACAGTTTTTGCTGGATCATCAGGCTTGGACAATGGCGTGCGTGAATGCTGCCGGAAGTTGCGCGTCCAAAACTCATCCGAATCCGACTTTGCCTCTCTGCTTTTCATCACAGCAAATGCAAACGGAATCACGCCAATTGCCGCCAATCACGCGCAACTTGCTGCCCGCACAGTTCACTCCGAGTTGAATCTTCCATCTATCGGGGCAATCGTTTCTTCGTTTTCTATGTCCGAGTCTTGCTCTATTTCCGTTGCCGTTGCCACACTTTCTGCAATAAATAAAAAAACGCCAAGCGTAGACTCTCTTGCGTTCTCATTTGACGCGTCGCACACGCGGCGTTTGCCGTTTCGCTCCCATAAAAGCGTTGGCCGGTGGTTTGATGCTTCGACTCTTCAAGATGACGCAAACATACAGAATTTCAATGTGAACGAATTCGTCTCCATTTCAAAGAATACTTCTACACCAGTTCCAGATAATTTGGCAGGAAAATCTGATTCTGTTGATGGAGACCTTCGAGATAGAAATGGTCTTGTCTTGACGCTGGCCGATAGTGACGGAGGACTTGTCTGGAACAATCAATTGAAGACAATGTTTCCATTGATGCAAAAGGTTGTCAGATTTCTTTTTTAATTCGCAATTATACACTGCTTATTAACCATAAATCTGGCACACAATTAGATGGGCATTGTTGTTCCAATGACACCATTCGTCACAGGATTGACCAACACTCTATTTATTAATGGCACTGTTCTTGATGGTGGCCTAGTTGGACTTGCCATGCCTTCAGTATCCAAATATTTCGAACCATCCGTAACTTACTCATTCCAAAACCTAACACCAATAACCCAGGAATTTATGGAAATTTCAAGGTAAATTCACAAATAATATATCATTTTATTCTCGTGTCTGTCTCTTTTATTTATTATTGATTTTTGTAGTTGCCAAGGGAACATTATACTTACACTTGACACTTCTCCCGCAACTGCAAAAATTCTCGAGTCCATCGCGTTATCATCATCGACACCGTCTTTTTCGGAACATCTCGGTGTTCATCAGTTGCAAGAATCATTTGATGCAAAAATATCTTCTGATAATGCCCTATTTTTGGAAATTACTTCCAACAACCTCGACAGCGCATACCGTCGCGTGTATAGAATTATTGCCGGCGATTTGCGCAAAGGAAATATTGCTGTTGATACTTTAATGGATCTTCGTGTTGGAATGCGTGTTCGTTTTTTGTATCGACCCAAGAAAGCTTTCATTAGAGCTGACGCAGGCACAACGGCCAAATCGCCACTACGTTTTACTAGTGTACCAGAAAGTGAAGATATTCAGAGTAATGAACAGAAAGAGCTTGAAAGCAATAAGAATAAGATTAATCAAGAGTCGGTAGTTTTTGGAGATTCTTTGATTGTTTGCAGTGATGCAGGTATAATGCATGAGTCGAGTCCAGAATTATTCTTTGGCAATAGTGACAGCATACTCAAAGAGGTGGTTGCGGAAGTTTGTAAAGTCCCTTTTTGTTCAGTGGAAGTACAGTAAAGTTTGAAAAAAAAAAATTATTTGCAAAAGAACCGCAATATTTTTGACAACCACGAAAAGCCAAAGTTTGGCATATGTCGCGGCAGACAAAACAAGATTCTTTTGCCAGTCGAGATTTTGCAGTTCAGTTCGCACCAACACACACTCAGTTTTAATCTGCGAAAATTTTTTTTTTCCTCAACGATTATAGGAACCGATTTCATGCCTGCTTGACGACAACGCAATCCTTCTCCTTGCGATATGTCATGTTCCATTTGTCGGAGAGACTGCTTCTATTGTTTCCAATGGAATTTTGACTCTACTGACGCACTGTGATTCTAGTGGACCTTTCAAAAACGGAATTAACTGTGTTGAAATTCTAATCAAGCGTCTATTAAACTTTAAAATTCGTCAGTTTGGTATTTGATTCTCCTATTATCTTTTGCTTTTATTTTTTTTCATTATTTTGGCAATTTTTATGAACAGCCAAACATCAAAAAAATCTGAATGACATTCTGCGAGACAACAGCGTGACTACACTTTTACTCACAAATTTTATTCGAAGCCAAGGCAGTAATTTTCTTTCAAATCGCATATTTCCCGCTCTTGAATCACTCACCCCACTGCTGCCTTTATGCGAAATGGACCCAAAAAATTTATCGTCTGACGATAATCAAACTTGTTTTGATCACCAAATTTCTGAAAGCCAGAAAAATCTTGTTGCAGCCTGTGTAGCGGTGATCGACGCAATTACAGAGAATGCCAGCGAAATGCCTAATGTTATTTGTAGGCTGTGTACATTTATCAAGAGCTCAATCAATAAATCTAGCATTAACGACGAAAATGAATCAAAATATGTATTAGCAGACAGCAGCGAGACCCCAAATCAAACTTTTCTAGATGCCAGGGTTTCAAAATGCACAGACAACAGTAAAAATTCTTCACGAAGCAATAGTAAATCAACAGTCAACAGTGTATCTAACCTGGACATATTTATTCCCGACGAAAGCATCCCTCTTCCTTCCAGACAGCCGTCAAATTCAAACATTCATCAAGGTCAACTCGAACAACTCACAGCTCCTGGAAGCCCAAATTCATTGATATCAATTCCACGCAGTGCCGCAAGCAGCGTATATACACTTGCCGGAGCATCTGGAACGCACATTATAACCGAAGGGAATACGCAACCACCGCCGCCATCTCTAATTACACGCAGCCGAGCATGTAGTTCGACTAATAACGCATGTATCAGCACTGCTGCCATCAAAGCATCAAATACTGCGCATAGCTCAATTTGTCGTCGCAAAAGCACACAAAGCAGTGCTGAAAATAAAATCGGTACTACAGCAGGTCTCGCAGCGCGACTTTGGAGTCTCTTTCAAACTTCAGCTCGCGTCAGTCCCGTAGCTGTAAACTCCGTAAATGAAGAAGAAGATAAGTTTACAAAGCCACAACTACTTGGTTCTGTTTCAAAAACGCCAGAAAAACTCCATTCGAAAAATTCTGACGGTAATAACCCTTCAACTCTCGACAACTCAACAAATTCTGTTGACACGTCTTGCTTTGCCAAGAATATTGCCGTTATTACATTGAATTCTACTGTTCCCTCACTGTTACCATTGCCACTTTTAAATAATATTGTGCAACAGTGGATTGAAGATTTGCAAATAAATGTTATTGCGGCGACTCCGACACCGCATGGAAATGCATTCTTGGAGAAATTATGTAATGAAGATATCAAAATATTTGCAAATAATGAACATCCACAGTTTGAGACTGAATGTGGCGAATTTTTAGGTCCAGCCAGAGAAGATGAGATTTTGGTGAATTTTTTAGATGATAATGAAGATGGCATTGCTGCTGCCGTAGTTTTGGATGAATTTTTCGGGGAATTAAGACTGTCCAGTTCCAGAAACCCTTTGTTACAATTGTTGTGTTTTTTTTTGTTTTTTTTTTGATATGCTGTATGTTTTAGTTTTCTAATGGGGGTTTGTTTTTTTTCAGAAATTCGTTGCGGAGTCCGGAGCATGTTTCGAAAAATGCCAGCACGGTAAATGACGATCAATTTTTGATGCATGAAAAAATAATAGGATCTTTGCTATTTTTGCGATTTTTTGTTCCTTGTAAGTTTATTAACGCTGTTATGATGTGCTAATCAAAAATGAAGACATTATTTCCCGCGACTTGTCGCCACCAACCTCAGCCCATCGAAGAGGTTTAATTTTGATTGGGAAAGTACTCACCGCATCATCGAATGGTGTGGAGTTTGGCGTCAAAGAGAAATATTTGATGCCATTGAATTGGTTATTGAAAATAAATCGTATAAAAGTCAAGAATTTTGTATATGCCATGGTCAGCAGAGATGTAAGTCAAAATTTCAAATAATATTTTAAATAATATCAACGGAATATAACTTTTACTTTTAACTTTCTGCTAAAGCTCAAATCTATTAATCCGCCGTTTCACTCAATATCATTCAAATTAGAAGACACGTCAATTTTTAATTGCAATATAGAAAATTCAGGGCAATCAGAAAAAGCAGCATACTTTTCCAATTTGTTTCGCAACGCAGTCAACGGTACCCCTCGTCGGCACAGTACGACAAAACTTTCCAGCAGTTCTACAGCTGCCGGATTTAATTCAACATTTAGCACATATACAATTCCTCAAGCCAGGAAAAGTACCCCAGCACTGCTACAAACCAAAAACAAACCACTTGCAACAGAAACAAACGGCCTGTTTAAGCGCCGAAAAAGTCTGCCAACGCCGAACTTTTTCAACAAATCTGCTGCCACTACAGCAGTTCCAATTGATCCTGAAGCACTAATTTTTCGACGTTCTAGTAAACGCGCGTTGCTCTCTTCAAAAATTTTACTTGGTTTCCGAAAACAACCACAGGAAGAAGTTTTAGAGCAAAACATTGCGATTACAAGACGGAATCGTGGCTCAAAATTCCGTGATTTATTTACAAGTGAAAGGCGCAGTAAGAGTGATGGTGATGGAACCATTCCACTTCTTCTGACACCGTTGGATAAAGAGGTTTATGCGGTGCAAGCCATGTTTTTGACATTGTCAAGAGAAATGAAAGTTATCGCGGATACAGTTAGCAATGCATCTGAATTTTGTCTATCGGATATGGAATTTGGTGGCAGTCTGAAAACAAACTTTGGCCGATTTAAAGCTTGGTGTGAAAAAGAATACGCAGTTGATTTTACTTCGAACAAAAGTCGGGATTATTTCCATGGAAGTGGTGGTGGCATATTTGCCAGTGGCAAGCAACTTACGGCGGATATAACAGTTTTTTCTCTTTGATCAAAGTTGAAACCTATAAAACAACTCAAAGTTTTTACGAATATTTTCGTTTCTCTTGTTCTGATAAAATAATAATAATCATCGAAAGCACAGGTGTGAATCCGTCCGACCGCTTCACCGGATACTAAAAGCCCACACATATTACCTTCAATTGTAAGTACAAAGAGCAGATAGCGAAGGCCCAGTCAAACCCGCTTCCGTAGTTTCTGGCAAATGCTGGCCACCTCGCCGTTGAAATCTCAAATAGACCTCCCAGATAACGAAGCCCAACCAAACCAGTTTCCGCAGTTTCACTCCCAAAACCAGTTTCCGCAGTTCCAGGACCTATAAAAACAAAAATGTTCCAGAAAAAACCGATATAGCAAACACAAACGATTGGAAAAGAATGTCTGTAAAGTACGGGCGCCATTATTTCTGGGGTGTGTTCAAGTAAAAGTAGAGTCAAGCTGTATTAATAAATGAATTCACTCTTAATTGAGATAAAAACACTCAAATCGCTCAGACGAAAAGAAAAGGAAACAGTGGGATAGCAAAATTTATCTTTACAAACTGTTTTCAATTTTTGCGATGGAGGATTTTGAGAAATGCAAATCAAAAGCCATATTTTGTTTTTTTTTCAAAAAAAATTTAAAAAAATTAAAGGATTTCATCCGATTTTCTATTTTATTATTTTTATTTTCTCTCTAGGCAAAAAACCCAGTGTTCTTCTTCTTATGAAACAAATTTTCAAAAGCTGTCCAAACTTTAGATTCTCTTTGTTTGGAAACGCGATACTCGACGTCATTTGCCACAACAATTTTGTTCCCAGCAACAGGAACAGCTTCATTAGTGTCAGCCACAAAATCAGTCATATTAGATTCCACTTGCCCCGAAATAATTGCATCTTCAAGTCCACAATCAAGAACAGGAACTAACGACGACGAAGAAGTATCAGCAGCTAACGACAGCAGATCACCAACACTCTTTCCGCTTTTAGTTATTTCCGTTATGTAAATATGTCTTCCACTCGCACCGACGCTACTCACCACTGTCGCAAGACTTCCGGGATTTACAACGCGTTTATGCGATGAAGATGCAGAAGGGTCTGGTGAAAAAAGAGACAGGAGTGAATTTTTCTTGTTGCCTTTCAGGGATGTGAGAGAGGCGCCGGTGGTACGGCGTTTTACGGAAGAGCCAATGTTGTACGGCGGTGTTGGTCTGCTGATTGCAAAGTCTTGGATTGTTCTACGGCGCACCAAAACAGCCGAGGGAAGTTGGCTTGGAGAAGTTCCGTTGCCAATTGCAAACTCTTCAGTAGTGTTGGTAGAAACTGTTGTTGCAGTGGCTGTTGCAAAATTGACAGATGCTATTGCTGAAAGTTGGGGCGGAACTGCTGCCAGACTTTCTTTGGAGTGAAACAAAGTAAATTTGCTAGCAGTAGTTTTGTGTGGCACCGGATGCTTTTTTAAAGCATCTATAGTAGTCGCGTTTGCCTGTGGAAATGGAGCAATGAGAAATCCATTGTGCAACTTTGCAGATTGTGCAGAAAAATAAGGACTTGAGAACACGTCTTTTTCGCTGGTGCGTTTGATATTGTTGTGGTTTTGGAGCTGGTGTTTGGTTGACGGTTCGGAACCAGGCATTTTACAATATATTTCATAACGAAGAAAAAAGAAAAAAAAGAAGAATGGGGTGGATATGATTGTTTCGAGCGTAATAAGAAAGGAGATCTAGTTGTCGACAGTGGGTTGAACGCGTTGACAGAAAAAAAACAACAGAAAAAAGCAATGAGAGATTTCGAGGAGGAAGAAGCGGAAGTTGCGTTGGACGCGTTTGACGAAACATGCGCGGCCTTGTTAAATGTAAACACGGCAAAATACAACGGAAAGCCATGGTGCGTTCTCGTTGTTGCCGTGTCGTCGGATGCCGCCAAGCTGTTGACGCAGCTCTCCAGTGCTTACCCGGCACAGCCCGCAACGGTTGCCGTTCTTCTCGAACCCACAGCGAAAACGGTGCGTGCAAATCTTCGCATGTTTATGCACTTATAATTGAGCTGATGCGTTTATTCGTCTCTGATTCTCCTACCGTATTACGTCTGTGCCACGATACGCTGCGCCGTAATGCTCGTCGCTTCTATATTACGTTGTATTGTGTAGGAACGCAATGGATGGGGCGTGTTTACAGCGGCTGGTGGTGTTGTTGTTGAGCTTTCGGACAATGTTTTGGGCTTGGATCTCAGCGCAACTCCACTTGGCCCGGCATATCTTGACACACTCACGACTCTGTTTACTCTTGTTGGCATTCCGTCCGATGCGGTTGTTGTGCTCGATCGAAAGTTTTCGGCATTAGCCGTTTCGTCGTTGCCCGCCTTGATTTCCTCCTCTGCAACTTCGCGTTTCGCATCCAACTCTCTAATTTTGTCCAAATTTCCGCCATTTCTACCGCCAAATATTCTTACCGGCTGGTCTGCTGCTTTTGTCACTCAAGTATTTATTCACATTATTCACTTTTTTTTTTTTGATTGATTCAGTATCTTATTTCTTTTCATTGCAGTGCCAAGCAAATTCGATTCCGTGCTATTGTTTTATTGTGCAAGATTCAAGTGCAAATACATTCGCCGAATCTCGGGTTCTAGAGTTGTTTAATGTTCACATTCCCCTGTCAGCTTCTGTCTCTTCGCTCAAAATCAGTAATCCTTCAGCTCTGAAGCCTGAGCCTGTGACGAACCCATCTTTTTTGTGATTTAAAAAATCGATAATGAAATTGTGAAAAGAAAGCTAGTAGTATTCTTTGTATATTTTTTATTTATTTTTAT
>JADGJH010000384.1:0-19794 GCA_027596945.1 Physocladia obscura
ATCCACTTCTTCATTCTTATTCCTATCCACAATTACTTCATTTCTCCCCATTTTTTAAATTTTTTCCACTCTTACCATAGATGCTGTTAGACTTTCTCCCTTTAATTTTTTCTGCTTCTGATTTGCCAACTCCTGCTCAATCCTACATCTTTTCAAATCAGATACTTTATTTAAATGTGCTGCAAACAACAGCTCATTTTGTAAAAACAAGTTTTTGCTTGACCTCATTTAGTTCATCCAATTGAGACTCAAGCAGAACTGGTGTAGCAAACAGAAAATAATTATTATGAGCATGCTTTCCAAACTCTGTTTTAAAATTTATGTGAACATCCTGTATACTGATTCCTTTTTTCAAAAGATGCACATGACAACTTAAGCTTCCAATCAGCTCTTTCACTTCCACATTTCCTAAAAATTCATCACTGAATTTGAAATGATGCATTCTAGATATTCCAGTGACAATTCCATCAAAGTTTTGCTCAAGAAATTTTGAAAATTGATACCATGATTCCATGAATGTTAGAGTTGCCAGATGATGAATCATTAATAATTCTTTGCAGATCATGAATGTTCCACACATTATTGTGCATCAAATTTTTTTCCAGATTCCAAAATTTCCATCAAATAATTATTTTGTATGGCCAACAATCATGAAGTTGAGAGTTATAGAATGCTGTAAACCAAAAATCACATGCAAGCACAAATACCAAATCATCTATTTGTTCTTATTTTGGCCAGAACAGTTATCAGCAAATAATGTCAGATTTTCAGAAACCAAATAACAAAAATGATGGTGCAACATTGATATTACCAAATCCTTCAAAACAACTTTTTCTGCTGGAAATAATCCTTCTTCAAGAAGATAATTAACTTGTTGTGGTTTACTTCCATCACAGATTCCAAAAGGCAGAGCTTTTTCACCTGTCATAAAATATTGCTGATTTTGCTGGATAGTTGAATGAGGTAGCATAACTTTCTCAGAAAAATCAAAACAGTAGATCTGGTCATTTGAAGTAAAAGAGACCCATACAAGTCTATTTCTGTAAAACTCTTTCTCTTCATGTGCAATTTTGAGGTGAGTTTCCAGAGAAAGTTGGCTTTTTGGCAACTCAGAATTTTTTAACTGAGTACACAAGTCACAAAAACCAGATCCTGGCTTGGCAATAGTGGTGTGTGAAAATTTTTGCTTTCAGATCTGATCAAATTGGCAGTAAGAAAGCTTTATGCTTTGGGGTTGCTTTGCTGGAATTCAGCAAAAATTTGTTTTTTTGTTGTACCAGATTGAAATTACCATAGCAATTTTTCCATCCATCCATTCTGGTGGACTTGATTTTCTTCTTACATACTTCACAACAGAGCTGAAAGAATTTTTACAAAAGGAGCCTATATTACAAAGTCCATTATTTTTTTTTTGTATTTAATGTTAGCAATTTCAAAATCATTAAAAGAAACAATGCCATTGCCTACCAAAAAAAAAAAAAAACTTAGCTGGGTTGAAAAAATCAGTCAATGTTAATATGCCATACCACAAAGCAGCTTAACAAGCAGTAACAATAATTTGATTGCTTGTGTCATCAAATGAAAAAAAGCTTGATCTAATTTTTGTAATAATATATTTTTTCTGAAACCTTTTCAAACCAGAGGAATAAATTGCATTGAACAATTCAAGTGTGTGAAAATTATAGTGTTGGCTGTGTATCTGAAATTTTGAATTTGCCAGAACTTTCAAATTGATTAAAGTTTGACACTTGATAGTATGCATCAGATTTGCTTGCAAACATTTCAAAAATATTGTCACAGTTGGAGTTAAAATGGTCAGACTTATGTTTGGAATATCAAAAATTGTGTATTCATGATAGAATAACAGGTCAATCAATGGAATGGACTTAATGCTGCTTGCATAAAAAAATTTGTCTTGAAACTTGACCATTAGTATTCATCTTCTTCACCTCACCATATATTAAAGTCTCTTGCCAATTATGGCATTCCATGTGGCTATTGGTGTTTTTTTATTTTTTTGAACACATGATTGGAAGTTTGAAGTCACTTTACTTAGCATTAATGCAGACTATATCAATAAATGCCTTCAATTTTATTTTCAACTGATTTCACTGTTTATTATCAACTAAATTACACAAGTACACCAATGGAACACTACTTTCAAGCAAAATTTCGTAAATTGCCATTAATTTGACATCCTCTATTAACTATGTTGGTTGGTTCCATTTACTAACTATACTGCTTGTCATAATAGACTTGAATCTCCATCATACATTAACATTTTTACAAGTATAATTGTCAATTTGGGCATTGATATTGCTACTAAACTTAACCAGCTACTATTTCAGCAACAGGGCATGTATTATTGAATGGGAAGCTGTGCTGCTTTAAATCCTGATGAACCACATGTTTTTTTCCACAGTCTATTGTGGGGACATGGCAAACAAATTTAAAAGCACCAGCAGTGGAGGTAAAACTTTTTAAAAGGTAAGACAGTAATTAATTATTGTTGTTGATAATACAATATTCTTGAAATAAAAAATTGTTTGTCTTTCTACTTAGAACACTATTTTTTAGTTAATATAGTTGCTTTGTATTTTTGTAACGTGTTAGACCGACTTTAAACAAATGCCTCTTTTCAGCACACACGCATGTAATCTTTGAATTCTCCGTCTGCGGCGACACCGATTTCGCAGCCCGTGAAGAGCAGGTATATGCGTCCTTCAATGGCAGACGCCTGGGCCCAAGGCAGCGAGAATGTGGTCGGCGAGGCGGTTGGGGCCGACGTGACGCCCTTGACGCGCGCGTAGGCGAAGTGGCGCAGGCCCGGCATGCATGCCGAGCACGACGCGGCGTTGTCGACCGTCAGCTGCGCGAACACAAGCACGAGCGGCGCCACGGCCTGCTTCAGCTGAGCGGCGTCGGTGTCGGCGGCGTCCGGGTCCGGCAAAGCGGCCACCTGCGGCACCACGCGGAACTGCACACATTCTAGTGTCCGCAAGGCTTGTTGGGATCGAAGCGATGCGTATAGTTGCAGCGATACGACGAGAAATGATTGTGGAGATTACTCAAATGCAAAACTTTTTTCCTCAAAATAAGTTGACCGCAACTGTTTCGCGATGTGCGTGCACCACCAGCAACAATCTTTCAGATATTATGTTTACTTAAACAAAATATATTTTATATTGATTGATGTGCAGATATCTGATTGTTTTCATTTTCAGTTTTGGTATTTGAAAAGATTTGCTTTCGAATGCGTATGTAACTTTATTAATACGTCCCACAAGTGATTTTATCATTTTATTGCGGCATAATTTCGACTATTATTGTGATTTTTAATTTAAAATTTTTTATTATACCTTGAAATGTATGCCACCAATCAAATTGCAAATGCTTGAATAAAAAACGCATTGGGTGTGTCAGCGGTACGTGCTTGGAACAGGAACCAAGCTTGCTCGACGGCCTTTAAAGTCTAATTTAGGGTTTCAACGGAAAAAAAAGTGAGGGATTTCATTTTCAAATTTTCGTGATGACATTTTTTGTAAACTTTTAAAATATATCAGTGAAGGTAATGATGTATTACTGTTCTAATAAAGAATTTTTTCAAGAATAAAGAATGAATTTTTGTTTTATATGTGAAAAGGCTAGTCGTATTGCAATATCCTTCCCTGAAAGTTAGCATTTGATCACATGACTGAAATGAAATACGTTTGTTAAATGAATTTTTTTGATGAAAATCCATCTGTTTAAACAGAGAATTCGAGAGATACAACGACTGGCTCTTCTTTTTAGCAGTATATGAATATAGAAATAGCTAGAGTTTATTGTAACATTTGTTGAGCTGATGTGTTGTAGTGATCCACATCCCGGCGAAAATTTCATTTGAAGCAATTTGGGAGCAGAGTAATAACAGAGTTGAGGGAATGAAAGTGAAGGAAAAAAAAAAATGCTATCAAAACAAGTGTTCGGGATCCTGGCGGTCTCGGCATCGGTTTCAGCGTTGCAGTATCTCGGCGTGGCCGAAGCTGGGCTAGAATTCGGAATCAGTCCCAGTGGCGTAACGGGAAACATTCCTGGTGTGCTTGGCACAGATTACTTTGCGCCAAACCCAACATCTATTGCCAATGCTGTGTCAAAGTATTCAAACCTGTTCCGAATTGGCTTCGCGTGGGAACGTTTGCAACCGACTCTGGACGGCACATTAGATGCTGCGTATCTTGCCGTCATTGACGCTGCCGTGCAAAGCGCGAACAAACTCGGCGCGGTTGCCGTTCTTGACGTTCACAACTATGCGAGATACCGCGGTTCCGTTATTGGTGCCGGAACCGTTACGGCCGAAAACCTTGCGAATCTGTGGACACAACTCGCAACAACTTACAAAGGCAATGACTTGGTTTGGTTTGGGTGAGTTTGTGGTGTTTTGTCTATTATAAATATACTCGAGTTTAATCAAACAAATAGTCTCATGAATGAGCCAACTGGTATTGACGCCACCACATGGTTCGCTGCGGCGCAAGTTGCCATCACCGCCATTCGCGGAACCGGCAGCACTAATACAATCACTGTTCCTGGAAATTGCTTCACCGGTGCCCACGATTGGGTTTCTGGAAACTGTGATGTCACGGCAACAGCAAATGCCGTTGCTGCACTTACAATCACTGATTCGGCCAACAATTACCTGTTTGAAATGCACCAATACTTTGACTCGGACTTTTCTGGAACACATACAGGTTGTCCCAACGACCAAACCCAGCTCGTGGCTGCCACTGCTTGGTTGCGCGCAAATGGAAAAAAGGGATTCCTCGGTGAATTTGCTGGAGACTCTTCCACCCAATGCCAAACTGTTATTCAAGGCGTTCTTGAATATCTGAACACGAACTCGGACGTTTGGACTGCCGCGTCATTCTGGGCGGCTGGTTCTGCATGGGGAACTTACATGTACAGTCTTGAAGACAATGGCGTTACCGCTGCTCCGGATGCAGTTGAAATCACTGTTTTGGCCAACTTCAAGGCCTCCGCTGCCACTGTTGCCACTACTACCACAACGACGACGACGACGACCACTACTACGACTACCACGACTACTACGACCACTACAACTACAACTACAACCACCGCTCCCACAACTACCACAACTGTTGCTACAACGACCACGACTACTACAGTTGTTGCTCCAACTACGACTACTAGTACAACTGTTGTTCCAACTACTACAGCTTCAACAACTACCAAGACCAAAAAGAGGAAGACCAGGAAGACAAAGACCACAGCATTAACTTCGACAGTAGTTACAACTACTACCACAGTGGCTGCAGTTACAACGACCGCCGCTGCGGCCAGCACTTCCACTACATCGGTATGTACTTCATTTGTTTTGCTTGATTAAATCCCAAAGTTCACCAAAAATATTTTCAGATTGTTCTTACCCTTGCTGGTGAAAATGACGGCGCAGGAGTCACCAATATTCAATGTAACCAAGGTGTATTGTTTTTGCAAGTCGTATTCCAAGCGACCATCAATGTCGATAACATTCACGCGTATCAACCAATGGCTGAGCTCGGCTTGCCAACCGTTTCTGCCACTTTCTCAGTCAATGGTGCTGCTCCGACTCTCACTCAACAAAATGCATTCAACGTTCAAAGTTCATCTGTTTCTGGTGCTACTTGGACTTTCTTACTGCAAGACGATGGCCCACATCCAGGTGGTCAGTTTACGCTTGGCGCTTGCACAGCTGGAACCACTCCTACTGTTTTGCTCACCTTGTCTTCTGGTCCAATCACTGACGCTCAAGGTCTTCCAAATGGTGCAGATGGTGGTCCAGCTGTTCCTCTTGTCAACGGACCAGTTACCGTTGTCAATGCTCTTCCTGCTGAATTCAATGGTGGTGCTATCAACAATGGTGTTACTTCTGGAGGAACTCCTGCTGCGACTACCACTACTGCTGCTGCGGTTGTTACAACAACTACTGCTGCCGCCGCTGCCACCACTACTTCTGCTGCTGCCATCACTGGCGGAGCTGTCGGCACTGTCACCACAACAGTCAACGTCAACTCAAACCCCAACAATGCAAATTGTGGAGGCCCATCGAACTCTAATTTACTTTTATACATGGGTACGACTCTTTCCGTTAAAGCCACAGGAATTACAAATACAGCATGTACAAATGGTCCAATGGCAGAATGCGGTTTGCCGACTATTCAAGGATCCGTGTTCTTTGCGGCAAACAATTCTGCTGTGGAAATCATTGCTTGGACTGGTGGTAATCAACAGTTCAGTGGAAACACTTTCCAGATCACTGAAGAAGATGACATGCCGTATTATGGGGGCACTCTTGTGTTAAACTTGCCATGCTCATACAACCCAGCGACATTCAATTCTGGTATTGCTAATCAATTGGGTTTCAGTTTTGTTACTTTGAATGCAGTTGTTGCTACGATCGATAATGCAGGAAACAATATTAATGCTAATGTAGCCGTTGTTGTTGCTGGAGCAACGACGACTACTAGTGGATCTGGATCTGTTGCTATTGCAACAACGACCACAACTGCTGCTGCTGGTGCTGCTTCCACTGGATCGGTATGTAATTCCAAGATTTACTTCCGTTTTTTTCAAACAAAAAAATTTAATGTTTTTTTTTCTTTTTTCTCTAGATTGTCTTGACCCTTGCTGGTGAAAACGACGGTGCTGGTGTCACAAACATTCAATGCAATCAAGGGGTATTGTTCTTGCAAGTCGTTTTCCAAGCGACCATCAATGTCGATAACATCCACGCTTATCAACCAATGGCTGAGCTTGGCTTGCCAACTGTCTATGCTACTTTCTCAGTCAATGGCGCTGCTCCGACTCTAACTCAACAAAATGCATTCAATGTTCAAAGTTCATCTGTTTCTGGTGCTACTTGGACTTTCTTACTGCAAGACGATGGCCCACATCCAGGTGGTCAGTTTACGCTTGGCGCTTGCACAGCTGGAACCACTCCTACTGTTTTGCTCACCTTGTCTTCTGGTCCAATCACTGACGCTCAAGGTCTTCCAAATGGTGCAGATGGTGGTCCAGCTGTTCCTCTTGTCAACGGACCAGTTACCGTTGTCAATGCTCTCCCCGCAGAATTCAATGGTGGCGCCACCAATAATGGTGTTACTTCTGGAGGCACTTCTGTTGCGACAACAACCGCAACTGTGGGTGCTGGCGCAACAACAACTACCACCACTGCCGCTGCTGTGTCCACTTCTGGATCGGTATGTCAATATAAAATTCCGTTTAGTTATTCTGATTTTTTTTTTTTTTTCTTTGTTTTTCAACAGATTGTTTTGACTCTTGCTGGTGAAAATGACGGCGCAGGAGTCACCAATATTCAATGTAACCAAGGTGTATTGTTTTTGCAAGTCGTATTCCAAGCGACCATCAATGTCGATAACATTCACGCGTATCAACCAATGGCTGAGCTCGGCTTGCCAACTGTTTCTGCCACTTTCTCAGTCAATGGTGCTGCTCCGACTCTCACTCAACAGAATGCATTCAACGTTCAAAGTTCATCTGTTTCTGGTGCTACTTGGACTTTCTTACTGCAAGACGATGGCCCACATCCAGGTGGTCAGTTTACGCTTGGCGCTTGCACAGCTGGAACCACTCCTACTGTTTTGCTCACCTTGTCTTCTGGTCCAATCACTGACGCTCAAGGTCTTCCAAATGGTGCAGATGGTGGTCCAGCTGTTCCTCTTGTCAACGGACCAGTTACCGTTGTCAATGCTCTTCCTGCTGAATTCAATGGTGGTGCTATCAACAATGGTGTTACTTCTGGAGGAACTCCTGTTGTGACAACCACCACTACTACTGCTGTGATCGCTACAACAACAACTGCCGCTGCTGTTGCCACTACTTCTACTGTTGCAGTCACTGGTGGAGCTACTGGAACCGTTACCACGACTGTCAGCGTGAAGGCAAACCCCAACAATGCAAATTGTGGAGGCCCATCGAACTCTAATTTACTTTTATACATGGGTACGACTCTTTCCGTTAAAGCCACAGGAATTACAAATACAGCATGTACAAATGGTCCAATGGCAGAATGCGGTTTACCCACAATCCAAGGATCTGTATTCTTTACTGCCAACAATTCTGCCGTGGATATCATTTCTTGGACTGGTGGTAATCAACAGTTCAGTGGAAACACTTTCCAGATTGCCGAAGAAGATGATATGCCATACTATGGAGGCACTCTTGTATTAAATCTGCCATGCTCATATAACCCAGCGACTTTCAATTCTGGTATTGCTAATCAATTGGGTTTCAGTTTTGTTACTTTGAATGCAGTTGTTGCTACAATTGATAATGCAGGAAACAATATTAATGCAAATGTAGCCGTTACTTCTGTTGCCTAAAATAATGTATTATTTTTTTTGGCTTCATAAATAATTTTGGAAACTCTTTTTTCTTTCTTTTTTTTCAAGAACACTGTTTCTGGTAAACAGCAATAAAAAATGATACAAGCAATATTGGTTGGACTAGTAGACACTGTTCCAGATTGATATACTAGATAAGTCACTTCACTATGGAATTTGTTTTGAATTTCCTGTGCGTTGACAAGGACAACATTTAATGTTTATGACAATTCCTACATCTGAAAACTATGTTAATGCAAATATAACGGACGTCATGACTAAGCTAGTAAAAACACTTTGTTGCTCTCTGGCTCAACACAGAGCATTCGACAACATTGCCAAATTTCACAATTTTATCATATTATAAGCAGATTCCCGATTTGTCTTCATGCCCACAAAGATGACAAATACCCATAGAGACCAATCAAAAAGAGTACAATAAAATATATTGAATGACTTGATTCTTCAAGCATTAGCAGAACACCATAAACATGAAAATGAAAGCACGTACCTATCCCAAATAGTGCTAACCTTAAGTCCATTAATGGAAGACAGTCAGAAAAGGCATGTACATATTATGTTTGTAGGTGAATTCGGAGCCACTTCGGCCTAGCAGCCTGAGATCCTCAGCTACACTTTTAACGAATTTCCTCGCTAGTCTTGTCTTTGACTCACAAAGAGATGGTCTTGCGATCCACGCTACTGCATCTTGCTAAAATTCTTACCATAAACAACGCAGAACGAATTTTCATTGCCGGCAATAAAAAAACAAACACGGCAGAATAATATGACTTGCAGAAGTGAACACTTTTTTTTTTATTAAGTGGGCGTTGGCAGAAATGACACTGTTGGCACAGCTGGAAGCCGAACGAGAATTCGCACGGATGGCACTTTGGCGGCATGCGAAGACGGCATTGGACGCCGAAACCGAGGACTTTGAAACAAGAATGCTTGCACTGATGGATCTGAAGCGCGGCCTTGAAATGCACGTGCGTGACGGGCTGCCGGTTGTCGATCTGAGACGCGCGAACTCGAAGATGATCTGCGCATCGAGCGCGACAACAAAAACTAGTTTGAGCTGATGGCCACCAATGCTCAAACGAAATTTACCAACCGAAAAGCTCTGCTGTTAACTGCAAGGGCAAACAACGAGGCCCTCATCATCGACGCATGCATTGCCGATCTGAGCGCACTGAGAACTCTGCCTTTACTCCAAGAGATTAGCGCTGAATCAATCCTTCCTGTTGCTGCCGAAGCACTCATTCCCACAAACACAATTGTCGAGTTGCACAAATTGATTTTGATTTCGCACTGTTGGAACGACAAGCATATTGTTGAGCCAATCGCACTTCTGCTCGAGCAGAATGAATTTAGTGTGTTGTTTGACAAGGGAGTAAACGTCGATTCCGAATTGTACCAATCAATCTTTGACGATGCTGACCTTGTTGTGGCTTTTCTTTCTGATGATTAAGCGCAATCGCAAAACTGTCACATTCACAAAAAAGAAGGGAAAGCAAATTATCCCAGTTTATTTAACGCATTCTGATCTCGTCAAGCAAATCACTGATATCTTTCCTACTTGGGGAAAACAATGCAAGTGATGTTATATTACCGCAAATCAACCACTTTTCTCATTTACTTTTATCATATATAGACACTGATCACACTGATTTGCGTTCAAGAATTCGGCACAACACCACACAACGCAGTAGACAGCTTGAATTATTCATAAAAACTCTGACTGCCAAACTTGGCATGTCTGCAACTTCTCCAGTCAACTTTTTGTCTATCTCACCATCCAATCCTGGAATCGCAAATCGTCCACTAACATACTCAAATCTAACACATTTTATTGATTGCAGTGACATTTTGCACAGCATCAACAAGACTTTCAATAATTCCAGATATTGTGTTTTGCATGGTGTTGGTGGATCTGGAAAAACTTACGCAGCTGTTAAATATGCCGATCAGCGAATTCATTCAGGACAAAATATTGCATGGCTCAAGTGTGATTCTGCTGCCAATGCCAAGTCAAGTTATTTCAGATTTGCACTTGCTGTTTCTCGTATTCCAGGCAATATTTCTGAACTATCCAAGCTTCCTTTTGATTAAATAATTAATAATGATATAATTGAAAATGACATTGGACACAAGTTTCTTCTTATCTTGGATAATGTTGATAACTACAGTGATGTTGAAAACATTGGCACAGCTCATATCAATACCAACTGTGAAGTTCTCATCACAACTCGGTATGCGTTGAAGCCAACCAACCAAGTTCAAGCTCTGAAAGCTATTCCACTTATATTGCCTTCAAAGCAAGCATGTGTGTTATTATTTTGATCTTTGGAATCTTGGAATATTTTTCCTGATGAGGCATTAAAGATCACAGAGGAATGCAATCAGCTTCCTTTGCACATACATGTTGCAGCCAGATACTTGAGCAAATATTCTGATGCAACTGTCAATGCTTATTTTACTACCATCAAAAAAGAGAAAAACAAGAAAAATCCAAATCCTGATATCTATCCAGAAGTCAGTCTTTCAATAGAAAGTCTAGTTAGCAGAAACAAAACAGCCTACAGATTTCTCTTGCTTTTGTCATTTTTGGATCCTGACACAACGTATCTTAACTTTATCAAGCAATGGTGTACAGACTTTCATAAGCAGTCAGCAATTTCTATTTTCCTCCGGAAACATAAAATTCCACAACCAAGTGATATAATGAAATGTACTTTAGACCTGAAAACACATGCACTTGTCACTCAAACCTTTGATGGTTGTGCACATTCAATTCACAGGTGCATTCAAGCTGACATTAGAGATTGACTGGTCAAATCATTTTCTTCACAAGATGCCTACAACTTGGCAGAGTGTTACAAAAACACAGTTTCAAATGAAAAAGTGTTTAACCAGGCCATTGCTGACAAAGATGTAATTGGTGTTGCTACCTATTTTTCGAAAAAAGAGACTTTGAATTTTTATAAAAGTACTTTTTGTTTCTTTGCATAGTTACCATTTTCACTTTTTCTTGTTAATAACTATTGCTTGACAGAAATTTCTCTAATATGGCATAGAAATTATTGCAGCTGCATTGAAGGAAATAGACACTTTAATCTTTAGCCTTGAATGGTTGGTAATTATGTCTCATCAAGTCATCTTCTTCACAAGATGCATACAACTTGGCAGAGTTTTATAACAAAGCAGTTTCAAGTGAAAAAATGTTCAACCAGGCCCTTGCTGACCAAGATGTAACTGGTGTTGCTATCTATTTTTCGAAAAAAGAGATTTACATCAAAGTACTGTTAGTTTCTTTGTGTAGCAATTTTCATGACAGAAAATTTCTCTGATACTGACATAGTGATTATTGCAGCTGCATTGATGGAAAACAAGACACTTTAATCTTTGGACTTGTCATGTTAGTAATTGTGTATATTATATAAAAATCTTCATGTTCTGATTGACTTAACAGATAATAAAATTGGTGCCTCTGGAACACAAGTAATTGCAAATCCATTGAAGGAAAACAAGTCACTTTAATCTTTGAACTTGTCAGGTTTGTAATTTCATATATTAATTAAAAATATTCATGCTCTGATGGAATAAACAGGTAATGAAATTGGTGACTCTGGAGTACAAGCAATTGCAGGAGCATTGAAAAAAAGCAAGACACTTCTATCTTTGAACTTGTGGAGTTTGTGATTGTTTATATTCTTCAAAAATTTTCATACTTTGATTGAACCAACAGATAATAAAATTTGTTGCCCTGGAGCACAAGCAATTGCAATGGCATTAAAAAAAAATAGATCCCTTCAATCTTTGAACTTGAGGAGTTAGTAATTGTTTATATTCTTTAAAAATCTTCATGCTCTGATCAAATACATGGATAATCAAATTAGTGACTCTGGAGCACAAGCAATTGCAGAAGCATTGAAGGAAAACAAGTCACTTCAATCTTTGATCCAGGGGAGTTAGTATTTGTGTATGTTGAAGTAAAGAAGGATTGCTGTTTTGAAGAATGAATTAACTATTTATTGAATAAAACACTTAAATTACTCAGAAGAAAGGAGAGCAAAGGAAACAGACTTACCTTTCTGTCATCAAGTGGAGGCTTTGTGTTAAAACAATAAAAGATTTTTGTGTGGGAGGAAAATGGTAAGATTTAATTTAATAACTGTTTTAAATTTTTGCAATTGATGATTTGGAAATGTAAATTTACAATCCCAGAAATTTTTGTACATTCTGAATGTCCATTTTGAAAATCAAAAGAAGAAACCAATTGTATACTGAATCTAAAAAACACAAGAACCAGCGCAACACCACACCCAATGTTGCAATCTACCTTATGATTGCATATGCTAAAGATTTTTAGTGAAAGTTTTTTTCTTTGTTATTGAGTTTCAGCACCCAAAATCCTTCAATAACCAAAAAGAAACAATCAACTTCTTTAACCAATTTCCTTAACCCATTAAGTTTTCCTGCTTATATGCACATATTACTTCCACTTAATGACAGAAAGGATAGGTCTCTGTTGCTTTAGATTTTGAAGACATTTTTGTTAACAAAGAATTCAGTTCATCTTCCATACCACGTGGATTCTTGGATGCTTAATAAATTGATATTCAAAAAAACAAGCAACAGTTGCTTTATCCTCAACTGAGGCTGAATTGATTGCATTAATAGGAGCAGTTAAAGAATTACTATGGTTGAAAGTGATATTAGGTGAAATAAACTTTGAAATAGATGACCCAATGAAGGTGTATCAAGATAATCAATCAACAATGGCAATTGTAATTGTTCCTGCACATCATGCAAGGGTTAAACACATGGATATTAAGATGCTCTTTACTTGAGAACATTGGAAAATAAAGAAGTAAACTTAGTATACTACCCTACAGAATTAATGGCGGCAGGTATATTGACAAAAGCACTGCCAGTACCACAACATAACCTATTCACAAAAGAAATGAGTATGCACACACTAATGGAGCTAAACAAACTCAGAAATCAAAATAAAAGCAAATTTTGTTGCCCACTTCAATAATTGAGGCAAAAAATCACATATGTATATATATATATATATATTTATTAAAAACATTAAAGCAAATCAAAACAAATTTCATAAAAATAAATACAAAGTGAATAGAATGAAATAATTCATACATAAATTTGAATTTGCAAGGCAGATAATTGTGTCACAAAACACTGCAGTTGGTACAAGAGGGAACTTGACCCTAATTCTAGGCCTGTTGTAAGGATGACAAGCTGCAGCACTGTATTACAAGGGGTGTTTGATCTGCTAAAACCAAATCAATTTAACCATATGATTCTGCACCTTGTGGACAGCTCATGAATATCTAAATTCCGATATTGGATGTGAGGAAAGGGTGAGTAGAAGTTAATGTGGATGATTAATGTTATTAATCGTTTTATTCAGTTTTGTGGATCATGAAAAAAAACAAAATTTTTTTAAGACCTTTCAATTTAACTCTGCACCCAAAACTCAAACAGCTTTTTTTTCACCTGGTCAACTGCAACTTTCAGGAATCAAAGATCAACTAATAAAAACTTGATTTTTATTGTTTTGATCAATCTTCCACCGCACAAACTGAGTGGGATGCATTCAAAGTTTTCCATTTTTCCAAAATCTCCATTTTTTTTTGGTGAGTGCCCTCTTGCTGCATCTTTTCTAGTCCACTCATCTATAATTGTGATTCATAACTTTGACATGAATAAATCAAACTTAGGTTTTGCAAGAGGTTTGGTGAAAAAGTTGGCAATCATTTTGTCTGTGCAGCAGATCTTGTTCTTGGAAATGTAGTTTTTTGTTGAGTGGTAGCAAATTTCAATGTGTTTCATCTAGTTGTAGTTTGCAGTTTCAGAAGCTATGGCTATGGCTGCTTTGTTGTCAACATGGATGGTGGTTGGTACTTGAGTTTCTTGCTCATTTATTCCAATAAGTTTTGAATCACAATGGCAATTCTTGCATTTTCATTAAGTCCAATATATTTGGCTTCTGCAGTTGATAAGGGTGATGATATGTAGGTAATTGTGTTCCTAATATTCTGTTGTAATTGTTAAACATGGCTTGCTTGATTCCCACAGTTTTTTTTTGCATTATTGACATGTAGTCTTTTAATTGGTGATTTCCAAAATGGTTATTAACTTTGTTTATTACAGATTTAATATGCTGTCGTGTTTGATGTTTATGTTCCAGGATGGCTATTTCTCCTGTTCCAGATTTGTGATCAACCATAAGTGATTGATAATGTGCATTTTTAAATCATATTGGTGTTGTACTAATTTTTTCTGATTCTTTGTTTTGACCAGGGTGGATGAATTGGTTACGA
This sequence comes from Physocladia obscura, assembly GCA_027596945.1. Lineage (NCBI taxonomy): Eukaryota > Fungi > Chytridiomycota > Chytridiomycetes > Chytridiales > Chytriomycetaceae > Physocladia > Physocladia obscura. Next base: position 14,732 of record JADGJH010000384.1, read on the forward strand.
ACTTCAAGTTGCATTAATATAATGTCAGACTTTTGTGGCAGTGCAAAGAATGTTTTGGTGAGTTTGCATTCATTTATACATGTTTGTTGTTCTTCTTTTGACGCTGGCTTGATTGCAATATAGTAGAGTTTGTCTTTTGCAGGTAGAGTGCTGTCCAAATTTTTCCATGAGTGTGAATATTGTGGCAAAGATAATTGTCTGTAGTCTTCAATGGGGTTTCAATGTATTTTTTTTAGTTTGTTTTCACTGATTATATTGACTTCAAATTGTGGGTAGAATGGTGTGTTGGCAATTATATTCTATTCATGCAAAAAAGCCAGAAAATTATAAAATTTACACAGATTTCCCTTCAAAAGTATCAACCAAACTTTTTAAACAACTTCATGAATATTCTGTAAATGATACCAAGTTTGGTTTTTATTTTGAAGATTCTAGTAAAAAATTATGAGAAAGGAAATTTTTTCGGATGGTTCAACTAATTGAAGCCTGGCTGCTTGCTGTCACTCCAAATCATGAATTGAACATTCCCAGATTAGAATCTATAGAAAAATTCAAATCACCAGAAACAAATCATGAACAAAAAAAAAAAGGTTTCAAAAATTTTAACAAAAATTAATGGAACTGGATTAGCTAAAGATAAATTTGATGGTTATTGGTGCACTTATTATAAAAGAAAAAAAATCCATGGGAGAAGTGTTGCTGGTGTTGCTGGGCCACCATATGTAAATACCAAAAGTTGAATGAGCCTGTCAAATCCACCAAAATGATTGCCCACTCCATGAAAAAGGCTGTCTCACAGAAATTAAACAGCCACAAACACAACTTTTGAATAATTTACCAAAAATGGAGAATAGGCACAAAATTTTGAAAAATGAAATTGGATTGCTTGAAGAAAAGCTCCAAGTTGTGAAAGAAAAGAAAGCAAAAGTGGATTTAAAGAAATCAAAACAGTCAAAACTGAATGCCTGTAAAAGTAGAGTAAAGTAAATTTTGATGCAAGATGAGGGAGATGCAAATCCAACTGCACAAAATAAAAAGTAAAACTCTCAATTGTTAATCTAAACTTAAGAATGTACATTCTTAACAAAATGAAATAGTAGATGAAGATGGGTATATTATTATGAATGAAAATAATACTTCTATAAGAAATATGGATAAAATTAGAGGTGAGAAAATCTCCCAAAACCATTATAGATTCTGATGCAATGACACAAGTATTAGGAAAACAAGTTTATGGAATTGGAGAAACACCATTTGAAGTAAATAAATTGGCTGAAATTATTCAAAAGGTTAACAGTATGAATTTTTATTTAAAGAAAGTGAGAATCATCAAACTATTAACTGAAAACTTGTTTTCTGTTGGATGCTTTCTTAGACTCAGAAGCAGGAGCATTTCTTATGTCCAAAACAGGAAAATGTTATTCAGAACTGCCATATGCATTGGGTAAGAGTCTCAAGAAGGGCCGAAAATTTGAATTTCTGTTGTCAGAGGATTTAGTTTAATACTTACAGCATACTTACTGATTTGTCATCAATAGCTTTCTGTTTGTGGTTGATACAGCTGTTAGGAGTATTCTTGGAGAGTTCACAGGCACATTTTCACGTTTGTATATTAAAAACCCCTTCAAAGAAGCTACCTGTGCCTTCACTTGAAGATTTTGAACATATGAGGAATCTGAAATCCCAGCAGAGAGATGTATGTCACAGCTTTGCAGGTTTCTGCTTTGACTTTGATCAGAGATCTGATAATTTCAACAAACTTCTTTAGCTATGAGGTAAAATTTTGGGAGCAGGAGTGTAACTGGAACCTATTCCTCACGGAATGTATCTGTATTCAGGTAATTCAGTCACCAATGCTTTCACAAAAGTTGCCTTAAAGTTAGCTTTCTTTGCTTTCAACATGTTCTGGCAAGTTTCCCAGATCACTTTGCATTATGCTGATTCATTGGGCTTCTTTAGTGTCATCAGTAATACTGCTAAATCTCTGTAGCCAGCTTTGTTAGAATTTGCTGTGAAGGTTGCAACATTGAAATGTTTGTAGGGACTGGCCTGGCCCTTAGCACAGGAGCCTTTGAGGAAGAAGAGGCATAGGCATTTTATTAAATTTTCTACATTAAATAATTTCTTTTTGTTTTGGTCCGCTCCTCAAATTTTCTCAAGAAAATCTCCTTTATTCATCATTAAAAATTTATCTAATCTACTTCACACAATTCTCTTTTCATTATCACTCTTTTTCATTTTGATTTCACTATCCCTTTCATATCACTCTTTTTGAGATTTTCAGGTGGAGTCTTCTTTGGGCTTTTACATTGATTAGGGAAAACTATAAAAGGACTTTATTTTAAATAAAAAAAACTTAGTTCAAATATTATAAAAATTTCCATACATTTGCCAGTGGATTTGTAGAACTGCAATGTGTTTTTGAAATTTTCTCGAAAATTGTCTAGGCATTCTTTTGCAAAGGCAGAAAGTGGATTGCAAACAGGCTTAAGGGTTGAGTTAGTAGATACTGTGGCTTTGGCGATCAGCGCAATGAGCGTAGAGAACTTTTCCATGAGCTTAACTTCCTTCTCCTTGTTCTCCAAGTAGTCAATCATTTCTGCCATTACAGAAGTCACAAGTGGCATGATGGCTTTATTCATAGGCTTGGTAAGCATATTTTCAATTGTGGGCTGGTCTTGGCATGGCAGGATGGCATCATCTTGAGGTATGCATTTCTTCAGGTCTCTTTTGGTGGTGTTGTGTTTGCGGGTTGTGGAAAGTTTCCAAATCTCCACAAACCTGAAAGCAAACTCCCCTATCCCAGACATAATAAAATAAGCATTTAATTCACTTTTGGCCTTGCTTCTGCTGAATTGTGTAAACAGGTGACTTTTCCGTTTTGCTGAACCTTTTGCATCATATTGGAAATGGCGGCGCCACAGACGACAGCGACAACGACAACGACCAACATACTCGTGCTTGCGACGGGGTCTGTTGCGGCGGTCAAGGTGCCGGCGCTGGTGGGGCGCCTTGTGGCGCAGGGGCACGTGGCCGTCAAGGTTGTTGCGACTGCGCACGCACTGCACTTTTTCGACGCGGCGCAGCTGACGGCGCAGCACGGCGTGGCGGTGCTGACCGAGGCCGACGAGTGGGCCTGGGCGCGCAGGGCCGACCCCGTGCTGCACGTCGAGCTGCGCAGCTGGGCCCACGCCGCCCTCGTCGCCCCCCTCGACGCAAACTCGCTCGCAAAGGCCGCCGGGGGCCTGTGCGACAACCTGCTGACCTGCGTGCTGCGTGCCTGGGACCCCGCGAGGCCCGTGCTCGTCGCCCCCGCAATGAACTCCTTCATGTGGGCCCACCCGCTGACCGCGCGCCATCTGCACACCGTCCAGTCTCTTCTGAACTACAAGGTCATTCCGCCCATCGAGAAGCTGCTGGCGTGCGGCGACTTTGGTGCGCGTTTCCTGCTGCTTGTTGTTTTCAATCCCGTTTAACACTTTCTGCCAGGTATCGGTGCCATGGCTGAAGTCGACGACATTGTCAAAGCTGTGCTTGACGAATTGAATATATCACCCACATTACCAGAAATTCCTGTGGCAACGTCATTACCAGAAATCCCTGCGGCAAAAAGACAGCATTTATCGCTTGACTAAAACTCGAATTTTCTGTAATTTTGCTTATACGAACACTTGCATTTAATCGTTGAATAAAACTTGCATCTGTAAAATGTAAACAAATAATTAATATCTCTGTATTGAAGATAGGGAATAATTTTTTAGAAAATGGTTAAAATGTTAAAACAGTTAATTGATCTGGCTGCTGCCCGGAGTATCTCCGCTCTCACGACTCCGCCTTCCGATGCCATAACTATCTCAAAATCCGGGAGGTCTTGAAAAATACAACACAATCCAATTTGCCGTAGACTCTCTGCCCAACCCCGACTCAGCAGTCATTTCCATCTGTGCATGTAAATACACAGAAATGGGCTACATCATGTACATCAGACCTCTGACAATATACAGACTTTTACTACTCTTGTGTAGAAGGTGCAAGAAGAGATACTAATTGACATGAAAACGCAAACTTTACGGACGGCAATTCATAATCTGATTAATGCAATAATTCTAAAAAATCAATAACCCGTACAAGAACTCAAATTAATTTGAACTTAATTTCATTCCACACAACTCCCATGAGCCCCACCCCAAACCTTCAAATAACATTGCTGGTGCAAGGACAGTCATGGTAGTCAACCGTTTCTATATCTTGACACAGTTGTGAACAACAAACCATAATAATTTCCTCCTCATTATACCAAAATTATGTCTGATGCACCCACAACATTCCTCGATGTATTCTTCAGAACTGCAGGTGTATCGCAAGCACTGATCACAAGAAAAGGTTAAAATTTCTGTTCTAAAAGTAAACGACGAACTATTGGGGCTGTGCGCTCAATTAAAAGTTGAAAAAAATAAAAATAATCTCACGCTAGGTGAATCAAGATTTATTTATAGTTGATATTAAACAAGCTTTGGTTTGAGCTCAGTCTTTGTGGCAGTTTCAGTTGAAACAACTGAGCCATCTGCAGCCTTGACAGTCTTGGTAGTGGTGGTTACAGTTTTGAGAAACGTTTTTGGTTCATCTTTACTAGTACCGAAAGCCTTGAATCTGGTCTCAATTGGCGCGTTTACTCTGTCTGGTAGCACGGTTCCCTCCTTAATTTTACCGAACGGGATCTGGGCAACCAGTCTCCAGCTGTCCGCAACACCAAACGCCTCCTTTGCATAGTCTTGAATCAAGGACTGCTGGTGTTGCAGCGATCCTCCCAATCCCTTTTCCGACAGCGAAGTCCACAGAACAAAGTGGAGAATTCCGCTGCTGTGCGCCTGGTGCTCAACAAACAATTGCGCAAGAGGAGGGATTCTTTCTTGGAATCCCTTGAGAACATCGTCGTCTTCGTAAAGAAGAATTGTTCCATATCCGTTACGCCATCCGTCGATTTTGGCAAGAGTCCCTTCGAGCTGAAAGTAAATTAACATAAAGCGACAATTTCAAATTAACATAAAACGATAATTTAAAAA